>JAFBJZ010000105.1:0-118630 GCA_016785225.1 Psettodes erumei
AAAAAATTTTCTTAATGTACATAAAGACAGTAATAATGTTAAGAGTTGCTAGACACAACAAACTAAACAGATAGCTGCACTACATGCAAAAAAAAAACATCTTAGCATTGGGTTTTTAAATCTTCACAAATATGAAATAAATGTCATAATATTCATCAATTCTTATCTCTACAGATGTAACACATAATATGAACTTACGAACAAAGCTTCTCCAAGGCTCAACATGGGCAGATGCGATGGATTACACAAATGGAGCACATTGTCATGCAGCTACCAAAACCATGATGGCTGGTCTGAACTATGACCCTAACCATGTGATCTCTATTGACCAGTAGAAAACACGAACTTTTAAAGTAACAGTGTTCTTCAAAATAACCAGTAGGAAGTACTTGAATTACTTTAACCTACAGGTGTAACATTACAAGTTCATTCAAATATAACATGTGCGAATGGCTAAAAATACGTCAAATTTTCATATTCAAATCAAAATGGCTGACTTCCTGTAATGTATGAGTCATGGCCGCAAGAGACTTTTTTGAAGGTCGTGCCATGTTCCACACACCTACGGAATTTCATCCGCCTCGGTCAAAATAACCTCAATAGGGCGGGGTATTCGAAAATTTACAGGGGGCGCCACCAAGCCATTTTGCCCCGCCCATTTTCGAGGCCCTTTAAATATGTAATTTTTCGCCGGACCTGACGTGTGTGCGAAATTGGGTGAGTTTTTGAACATGTTCAGGCCTTGAAAAATGCGATTTAATTGTTATCATATTAATAATAATAATAATAATAATAATAATAATAATAAAAACTGCAAGCAGTCATAACAGGCCCTCGCATCCCCGCGCCAACTCGGGGGACCCGGCCGATGCCGAATTACCTGAATTTCCCTGAATTTCCCTGAAAACTCTGACGGGGAGGGATTTTCGAAAATTTCTTCCTGTCGCCAATAGGTGGCGCTATGACAATATGACTATATTGTCCCATAGATCTCTTCAGGCCACTGCTCTGATTATACGTGTGTAATTTGAAGCACATCGGACAATGTATGTGCAAATGAGAGCACTTTGATGGTGATGGCAAAGGATCCAAATTCCCTGCGCCGCCATGAGGCGGGAGCACGCCATCTTCTGAATCCAGCATCTACCATGTCTCAAGGTTTACCACAGTAAAATTTAGCTTCATCTGATTTAGATACTTGGACTGGATTATTATCATACATGTGACGTTTGGCTGAGATCGGAGCACGTACACTGAAGTTATGGCAGTTTCATGCTTTCTGACAAAACATCAAAATTCGCCGTGCCGCCACACCCATTTCGTGTGCAGGCCATAAAAGCTTTTGATAACTTTTGATCACCCAAGGCCTCGAGAGTCAGCACACCAAGTATGAAGTCGATATGACGAAATCCCTAGGAGGAGTTCGTTCAAATATAACATGTGCGAATGGCGAAAAATACGTCAAATTTTCATATTCAAATCAAAATGGCTGACTTCCTGTGAGGTTTGAGTCATGGCTGCAAGAGACTTTTTTGAAGGTCGTGGCACGTTTCACACACCGACTGAATTTCATCCGCCTCGGTCAAAATAACCTCAATGGGTAGGGGTTTTTGAAAATTTCTTCCTGTCGCCAATAGGTGGCGCTATTAAAGTATGACCATATACTCCCACATATCTCTTCAGGCCGCCACTCTGATTGTACGTGTGTAATTTGAGGCACATCGGCCAGGGTATGTGCAAATTAGAGCACTTTGATGGTGATGGCGAAGGATCCACATTCGCCGCGCCACCACTGGGCTGCCATGAGGCGGGAGCACGCCATCTTCTGAATCCAGCATCTACCATGTCTCAAGGCTTACCACAGTAAAATTTAGCTTCATCGGATTTAGATACTTGATGTTGAACATCAAAGTACAAATCATGTGATTTCCTGTCGCCAATAGGTGGCGCTGTCACTTTTATGGAATATGATTATGCAGATGTCTCAAGGAGTGGATTATTATCATACATGTGAAGTTTGGCTGAGAGCGGAACAAGTACACTGAAGTTATGGCAGTTTCATGCTTTCTGACAAAACATCAAACTTCGCCGTGCCGCCACACCCATTTCGTGCGCGGGCCATAAAAGCTTTTGATAACTTTTGATCACTAAGGCCTCGAGAGTCAGCACACCAAGTATGAAGTCGATACGACGAAATCCCTAGGAGGAGTTCGTTCAAATATAACGTGCGAATGGCGAAAAATACGTCAAATTTTCATATTCAAATCAAAATGGCTGACTTCCTGTGAGGTTTGAGTCATGGCTGCAAGAGACTTTTTTGAAGGTCGTGGCACGTTTCACACACCGACTGAATTTCATCCGCCTCGGTCAAAATAACCTCAATGGGTAGGGGTTTTTGAAAATTTCTTCCTGTCGCCAATAGGTGGCGCTATTAAAGTATGACCATATACTCCCACATATCTCTTCAGGCCGCCACTCTGATTGTACGTGTGTAATTTGAGGCACATCGGCCAGGGTATGTGCAAATTAGAGCACTTTGATGGTGATGGCGAAGGATCCACATTCCTGCGCGCCACCACTGGGCTGCCATGAGGCGGGAGCACGCCATCTTCTGAATCCAGCATCTACCATGTCTCAAGGCTTACCACAGTAAAATTTAGCTTCATCGGATTTAGATACTTGATGTTGAACATCAAAGTACAAATCATGTGATTTCCTGTCGCCAATAGGTGGCGCTGTCACTTTTATGGAATATGATTATGCGGATACCTCCGGGAAGGGAGTATTATCATACATGTGAAGTTTGATGGAGATCAGACCACATACCCTGAAGTTATGGCAGTTTCGTGCTTTCTGGCAAAACATCAAAACTCGCCGCGCCGCCACGCCCACATTTTTCGAGAGCCATAAAAACCTTTAACAACTTTTGATGACCAAGGCGTCGAGAGTCAGCACACCAAGTATGAAGTCGATACGACAAAATCCCTAGGAGGAGTTTGTTCAAATATAACACGTGGAAATGGCCAAAAATGGCCAAAATTTGCATATTCATATCAAAATGGCCGACTTCCTGTATGGTTTGGGTCATGGCTGCAAGAGACTTTTTCGAAGGACTTGGCACCGTCCATGCACCCACCAAATTTCATCTGCCTCGGTCAAAATAACCCCAATGGGGAGGGGTATTTGAAAATTCTAGGGGGCGCCACCGAGCCATTTTGCCCCGCCCATTCTGGAGACCCTTAAAATACGTAATTTTTCACCGGACCTGACGCGTGTGCAAAATTTGGTGAGTTTTTGAGCATGTTCAGGCCTCGAAAAATGCGATTTAATTGTTGTGAAAATAATAATAATAATAATAATAATAATAATAATAATAATAATAATAATAATGATAATAATAATAATCTTTCGAATTACAATAGGGCCTTCGCACTGAAGGTGCTCGGGCCCTAATAATAATAATAAAAAAAAGAAAAATAATAATAATCCCTTGAAATACAACAGGGCCTTCGCACTGAAGGTGCTCGGGCCCTAATAATAATAAAAAAAAAGAAAAATAATAATAATCCCCTTGAAATACAATACGGCCTTCGCACTGAAGGTGCTCAGGCCCTAATAATAATAATAATTTTTAAAAAATCCTTGGAATACATTAGGGCTTCGCACCGTTTTGATGCTCGGGCCCTAATAATAATTCCTTGAATTACAATAGGGCCTTCGCACTGAAGGTGCTCCGGCCCTAATAATAACAACAACCATGACAGCAACAATATAACAACATTAACAATAACATTGATCACTATAGCAACAGTTCTAACAACATATACAAAGTATCAGTATAAGCAGTTCAGGTGCAACCTAGAAAGTGTGTGTTGGTGAGCATGTGTGTGTGTAAGTGTACCTATATGTGAGTGTGTGTGCGTATGAAAGCTTATCATTGGATGTTGTTAGATACTAACCTGGTTGTCACAGCCACCCCACACTGAACCTCGGGCGGTCGTAAGGCAGGGGGTTGGGGTAGCATAATGTCCAAAGCATAACTGCCCCAGCAGTTGTAATTAATTGGAAGGACAGTCGATTTACCCCATTTAATGGAATACTAAATTGTGAGAACCTAGCAATAAGTTTAATAGTTTCGAGGAGAGAAACTTGAGGATTTTCAAGGAAAATTGATACGTAATCAGCATAAAGTCTTATTGTGTGGTCAAAATGTTTGTTTGTATTCCTATAATATTTTATGTTGTTGAAAAGCAGCTGCCAGTGGTTCGATGAACATGCCAAAAAGTGAAGGAGAAAGTGGACAGTCTCGTGCCCCTTTGCAGAGTAAATCAGACCTAAAAGAGGTCTGATTGTTTGTCCTCACAGAGGCGCACGGTGAATGATATAATATTTTGATCCAAGATATGAAGGAGTTGCCAAATGCAAATTTGTGTAATGATGTCAAAAGAAATTTCCAATTAAGTTTAGTGTTATTTAAGCTCCTCCAGTGTAAAGAAATTAAGTTTTGATTAATTTTGATTAAATTGGGATGAAGGATTTTTCTGCCATCAACTAAATCAAATCATAAAATAGAACAGCACAGAGTAGAATAGAACTTTATTGTCCATCAAGGTGGAACTTTAAAAGCAGGACCCCCCATCTCTCGAGCTACAGAAACTTTATATCTAGGTTTTGGCATGCTATATATGACTACCAAATTTCCCTACATGTAGGTGAAACGGGCTCTGTGGGCTGTTCTGTTGAATGCTCAAGAGACATTTTGCCACAGCCATGTGTGAGATCTTTGTGTGAGATCTTTAAAAAAATTTTCAGCAATCTTGACGCATCTGCAAAATTTCATTGTTTCGGCACGAAAAGAATAATAATAAACACATATAAAAAACACAAAAAATCAAGTTAGTATGGAAGAATAAGTACTGCTTCTGTACCACAGGTAAACACGGAAGAACGGGTGCCTTTGTGTTTGCGTGAATGAAATACAATTTGCAGTTTTGTCCTCCATAGCTGACTGTGTGTGGTCAGCCCAGTCCTAATCCTCCCCTGACCTGGGTTCCACAGCTTGTGACAGATTGTTGGTGCGTCCTTAGGTTGCAGATCCAGGCAAACCTCTTCCCACACTGTTCACAGGTGAAGGGTTTTTCCCCAGTGTGAACTCTCTGGTGCTTCTTCAGATTCCCAGCCTCAGAGAAGTGTTTCCCACAGGTGTTGCAGCGGAAAGGTTTCTCACCTGTGTGGACCCTCTCGTGGGCCTCCAGGTTAGACAGGCCAGAGAAAGCCTTACCGCAGGCACGGCACACATAGCTTTTCCTGCGGCCCTCACCAGGTGCAATGCTTGGAGCCTGGCTTTTATTGTGGCATGCCAGAAGGCTGATTCTGCAATGTGCAGCAATAGCTGATTCATTGTTAGTCGCTGTTAATCTCCTGACAGATAAAGACTGTGGAGCCACAGTCAAGCTCATAGTCCCGCAGGTTGAGCTAATACCAGGGACACCTATTGTATCACCACTAGTGTTAGTGACAGAAATTGTGCTGAAGGGCACTGTGCTCCGTGCAGACAGAATGCTGTGCTGCTGCTGAGCCTGTACACTTCTGATCATGGCCGGTGTTCTACTCCATGGATACTGAGAAGGTGGAGCATGCATCGTCACAGGTACAGACACAGAGGTCCCTGCTGACAAAGCTAGGTGCAGAAAAAACATGGAGTCAGCACACTTTCATTACAACATCCTCCATGAAGAAAACATGATACCAAATGACAATACGTCAGTATTTACAAAGCAAACACCTCATCATAAAGATAATATGAACTTTTCCATGGTAGCCCTTAGAATATACAGCGCCGATCATGCTTTGAAATCAGCATCTAAAAAAATATGACGAGTGATTTCATCACCTGGAAAAATTAAAAAAACAACAACAAAAGAGCTTTGGCGGCAGATTTTTGTTCGCCGGGTTGCCGGGTTGCTTCAGAACGTCAAACGTGTTAGAAACTTTACACTGTAAAAAACCAAAACAGCAAAGTCTGGACTCCACAAGACTTGTTACAATGTCCTGTGGTATCAGGCACCAAGATTTTGCATCAAATGCTTTTAAACCCTGTCATTTGGGCCAAATCCAATCCATGGTAAGTAATGTATATTCACTCAGCCATCCACATGATCAAAAAATGTGATTCATCAAATCAGGACATCCCCCTCCATTATTCCATGGTCCAGTTCTGACACATACATGCCCATCGAATGAGCTTTGGGCAGTGGACATGGATCGGCATGAGTACTGTGTCTGGTCCGCAACTACACAACCTCATACACAACAGGCTGTGACACAACAACTGTGTGTCCTGACAGCTGATCAGACCCAGCATTGAGGTCTTCAGGTGACCCTGTCACCTGTTACTGGTTCTCTTTCCTTGGACCACTTTTGGCAGGTACTGGGCAATGCATACAAACAACTCCTGACAAGGCCATTGTTAAAGTTTATGAGATCCTTACACTTCCTGTTTCCAACAATGAACTTCAAGAAGTGACTGTTCACTTGCTGCCTACCATTCCACCTCTTGACAGGCCCCACTGTAACGAGATCATCAATGTTGTTCACTTCACCTGTCAGAGGGTCAAATGTTGTGGTAGATCAATGTATTCTAAATCTCTTACCCTGATTGAAAGGCTTGGTCTTCACTCTTCCCCTGACAGAACATGAACTCATTGGAGAACTTTTTTGTAAAAGATTTGATTTTTAAAATGTGAGATCTGCACAAATGTAGCCACCCTTGAATCAATGTGTCCTGAGGAAGCGCTCAGCTAATCAGACATCATCAGAAATGTTTTAGATGCCCTTTAAAATCCTGACTCATACAATCTTTATCTGTGTTGCTGCAGTTAATGGGGTCTGACATGATGAGTGTTACCTTGTGATGTAGATGACTTGACATGAGCTGCTGAGTCGGAGGATGGAGTGGATAAACTCTGCCCTTGACTCATCTTGACTGCTGAAGAAACTGAGGGTTCAGTCTCTACAACAGTAATTCCATCCTGGTCACACTCTGTTGAGTAATCAGTGGTCAAAGAACATGAGGGGCCACCAGAGGCCACTACAGAGTCATTATCAGGGCCCCAGTGGGTGAAAAATGTCTCCAGTTCAAACAGGGAGTATTCAGAGGTGAGAGTCCTGCTGTTGCTGGATCTTTGTCGTTGTTGTTGCTGTACATGGGGATTTTCTTGTGTGTTGGTGTCTGGTACCCTGAGCTGGACTGCCACTATATTGGTGGAGTCTTCCGAAATCATGGGAGTCAACTGAGGCGCTGCAAACTGGGGAGGGAGAGGGAATAAGAGGAGGGGTGTGAGTAAGAGAGAGGTTCATTAAAACCATGTTTATGTCTTAGATCTCAAAACTTACAAGTAAACACAGTATCATTTTGGAAAATACAAAAGACATGACAAAGTGATTTTAAAGGGAGTAATGTGCTGGAACTAATGGCTGGTCAAAGTGGCTTCTCTAAGTAAAAAAAGGAAATAGTAGCAAAAAAAATCCTTTAAAATTCCTTTAATGTGTTGTATCCAAAGTGAGATGTGCCAGTTGGCTAACACTTAACTGCAAAAACACTACAAACCAGACTGGCTGAAGGTTCATGATGATGGCAGCAGTACTCCTGGATGTATGTGCTTCAGAAATGTGATGAAATCAAATATTTCATCACATTTCTGAAGCACCTGCAAGCATACAGACTTTCAATGAAACCTGGACCTGTGGTCATTATTAATTAAAACAATTTACTGTTTTAGTTACAAATTTGATTATAATATTGTGTCACAATTTTGTAATTATACTGTATAATAAAAACACAAATTCACGTTTATGATTTTATACAGTTTATTGAGTTACATTGCAAACTATGGACATTGAGGAGGATTTTACAAAATTGTGACACAAATAGAAAACACTGGTATTACATTTACAATATGTTTCCACTACGATGGCTTGTAGTTTACATTCACAATTTAAAACAACACTTTCTTAAAGAAGAGAATTATACCTGTGGATTAAAAATAAGAAATATATACATATAAGTCCTGTATTACTAAAAGCAGGTTGAATTTCTTTACATTGGAAAATCATGATTAAAATACTTTAAAATGCACACAATACTACTAAATAAATTTTTATCCAAGGAATTGGGAATAAATGGGTTCCTGCCCTGTCTGCAATCTGTGACTTGTAACCTGAATGAGGTTCGACTCCTCTGATAGATCAATAACAGAATGCTGCTGCGTAAAGGATGTATGGAAGCCTCTGGAGCATTCAACAGCCAATCCCCTCCCAGAGTTGCCAGGCTCTGCGCTCTCATTTATCTCACTGACACTGACTTTTTGTTGTTTAGTTTGTATTTTAGTTTTGAATTTATACTACCGATACAGTATAAATGGGGCCTAAATGATTGCCACTGAAACACATGAATTACACTCAACTGTCATATTGTGGCCAGGCCCTACAACAGAGTCACACTCAACAACCCACTGATCTGACTCTCTCTTTGTTACAAATACTATTCAATTCACTCATTTCCACACATTTACACTTTGAGTCTTTTATTGCTGTAATACAGACATTAAATGTTTTTTGAGGACAAGCCTTTAATCATTTGCAATGGCTATTTGAGAAATGATTTGGAGAAAAATAATGATATGGAAGTAATATTCCTATGTTTGGAACTGTAAAAAGATGATGTATGGCTGTCTTTAAAACTTTAAATTTCTGATGGATATCTGGGGTAAGAAGATTCATTTCCTGTACAATAATTTGGCTTCAGGTTAGTGAGATATATATGCTCATTATCTTATTTCAGTTGTATTCAGGCGTACTTGGTTAGGGATCTATGACATCCCTGACTGCAGATCTATGTCTGTGGGTGGTGTCGCTTCTGGTGTTTTTTCAGGTTGCTGGGGTCAGAGAACCTCTCAGGGCAGAGCGAACACTTATAAGGTCTCTCCCCGGTGTGAATGTTCCTGTGGATCTTCAGGTTCCAGAACTGGGAGAATTTTTTGCCGCAGATGCTGCAGCCATATGGCCTCTCTCCAGTGTGAGTCCTCAGGTGGGATTCTAAATTTGCTGGTGAGCTGAAACCTTTCCCACAGAACCTACATATACAAACCCTCTTCCTGGGGATTCTCTGCTGTATAGTGCTACTATAACTGACCTGACCCTTACTTGGACCTGGCTCCAGGAACTGTTGGGGCCCCTGTACAGACAGCTGACCCCCCTGTGTGTGACCTGTAACCTGAAATGTGTTTGACTCCTCTGACAGATCAATAACAGAATGCTGCTGCTTAAAGGATGTATAGAATCCTCTGGAACTTTCAACAGCCAATCCCCTCCCAGAGTTGCCAGGCTCTGCTCCAATGAGCTGGCCAGGCAGGTGTGAGAGGGGAGCGCAGTGTGAGGATGGCCCTGGGAGGCTGTTGTCACAAACATAACTATCTCCCCCATTAGTCCACATTGAAGAATGCCCATAGCTGACCTCTGAGAAGCCACCCCCAGACTCCTGCAGGTCAGACAGCTGATTGGTGGAAGCTTGTGTGTTTTCATCCAATGGAAGCACTCCTCTGTAGTCATCTGTGCTGGACTCCACCAACCCTGGATACGAACAGAAAGATATTGAGTGACTTCAGGACTTTCAAAGGTCTGTTTATTTTCCATGTTGGGAAGGACAGTATTTGTACATCAATGGCTGACAAATACAAACTGATAGAAGAGACATTTTGCACTTGTTCATCTTTCAGTGTGCCTTTTCAATGTTTGATCTGCTTTGCCACTGCACAGAATGTGTACATTTTATTTTGAAACAACAACAAATATTTTTCATGTGGTCATACAAGTTAAGAGACGACAGGCATATGTTATTAGTGCTGGAGTCAACTGTACCTAGTGTATAGTTGACGTGTCCACTCACCCTCCTGTATACTGAGGCTAGTCTGGTCCTGAGTTCCTGTCACCACCTCAACCTCCTCCATCTTTACCAGTACCACATCTGAGTCCTCCTCCTTCTGCCCACACAATGGAGAGAAGAAATGTGTGATGTTACTTAACACAGACGCACAACATGATAAAAGTTTTATACAGTCTGAGAGGCACTGTAATGAAGCAGCTTAAGTCAAAAGGTGATAACGATGATGATCAGGAGAGAAAGCATACCTTTGATCAATACTGTTGTTTATAAACTCCATAAAGTAACAAAGAAGTGCAGTAGAGGGACACCAGAGATGAATAAAAACAATAATGGCCGATATATTGTTATTGGATTTCCTTCAACTCTCAAATACCAATATTGGCTTGAAAGATCCAGTAGTGGGCTCTAACCTAAACCTCATCTGATTATCAAGAAGTACTGTACGTGTAGAAAAATAACAGCAAAGACTCTGCTGATACCAAATCTCATACAGCATTTAAGTGTTGTTCTGATTCTTAAGACAAAGCCAATGTCTTCAAATAGTCACACAGTGACGTTTAGTTATGCACTTTATACGCATCAATGTCAGTACTAAACTGAAATTGAAACCTATACATGGGGTCTGATGAAAATGGTACACTTTCAAGGTTCAAGGTTCTTTATTGTCATGTGCACAACAATTACAGGAGTTGTCACTGGCAATGAAATTCTTGGGTCTCAGGCTCCTTCGGCATTGCAATATAAAGAAACAAAGATTAAAGGAAAGGAAAGACTAAAATGCAAAATAAACAAAGTAGTGCAAATAAACCAATAGACATAAATAGCAGATAAATAAACGTAAGTAGCAGATTGACTTTTATAGTGCAGAAGTTTAAGGTGCATATAAACTGCAATAAATAATAAAAAATGACAGCTCAAGAGTTTAACAATCTTATGGCCTGTGGAATGAAACTGTCCCTGAGTCTGGTGGTGCGAGACCAGATGTTGTGTCTACCATACTGTCTGCCAGACGGCAGCAGCTGGAACAGTTTGTTGCTGGGGTGGTGGGGGTCTTTAATGATCCGGTTGGCCTTCTTCCTACACCGCTGGGTGTAGAGGTCTTCCATGGATGGCAGCTCCATCCTGGTGATGTGCTGCGCAGTTTTCACCACCCTCTGTAAAGTTTTACGATTGAGGGCAGAGCAACTGCCGTACCAGGTGGTGATGCAGCCGGTCAGGGTACTCTCAATGGTGCACCTGTAGAACCTGCAGAGTATCCTGGTATCCTTGTTGAGCCTCTGCAGCCTGCGAAGGAAGAAGAGCCGCTGTCGTGCCGTTTTTGTGATGGTGTCGGTGTGTAGGGTCCATGTCAGATCCTCGTTGATGTGGACCCCAAGGAACCTGAAGCTGCTGACTCTCTCCACCGCCATCCTGTTGGTGCTGATGGGGGCGTGTCCTTCACCCTGCCGCTTCCTGTAGTCCACAATCAGCTCCTTAGTTTTTACGACGTTGAGGTGGAGGTTGTTGTCCTGACACCAAGATGTCAGGCCTCTGACCTCCTCTCTGTAGAGAGAGGAGGGTGGAGGATGTGGTGGTGCCTATTTGCACTACCTGGGGTCTGCCCGTCAGCAGGTTCAGGATCCAGTCACAGAGGGCGGTGTTGAGCCTGAGGCCCCTGAGCTTCACGATGAACTTGGAGGGCACAATGGTGTTGAATGCTGACCTGTAGTCAATGAACAGCATTCTTACATATGTGTTCCTCTGGTCCAGGTGGGAGAGGGCAGTGTGGAGGGTGAGGGCGATGGCGTCATCTATAGATCTGTTTGCCCTGTAGGCAAACTGCAGGAGGTCCAGTGAGTCAGGAAGGGAGGATGTAATGAATGATTTGACTCGCTGCTCAAAGCACTTCATGATGATGGGGGTGAGTGCTACTGGGCAGTAGTCATTCAGGCAGGAGATGTTGGAATTCTTCGGGACAGGGATGATGGTGGACTTCTTGAAGCATGTGGGGACCACAGACTGGAGTAGTGACATGTTGAATATATCTGTAAACACATCTGCCAGCTGATCTGCACACACCCTGAGAGCTTGGCCAGGGATGCCATCAGGTCCAGGAGCCTTGTGTGTATTGATCCTTTTCAAAGATCTTCACATATCTGCCCGACTTAGCTAAGAGAGCGACTAATAGCTCTCCAGAGCACCTGGACTTCCTGTACTCCTCTAAATCACGTGAGTTGTTGGTGTCAGTCTGTGCTTTAAGTTTGGCATGGACTTCTCCATTAACCCAGGGCTTCTAAATTATACATACAGTATGACTCACTGATTTGTCCCACAGTCACAGCCATTGCCATTAATTGTCATTTTATTCGTCTGAGATCCAAAGTGATGTATTCTTTTTCAAAGATGACTGTTGAAATAAAACTAGTTGGTGATTTAAGTTCCATATTTTATTCCATAAATGAAAAAATGCACACAAAATCTCAAAACACGTCAACTATAAAAGAGATGCAAATGAGTTACATTTAAAATGACTGCCACACCTTGACAATGCTCATACATTGATCCACTGATACAAAATATGGATCCCATATTTACGCCCAGTGACTTGCCATGATTGAATTTGAACAATGGTACTTATTTATTCAACTATACAATCTATGAAAGCAATACATCGTGTTCCATTTTCTTTAAAGATCTCCAACATACTGTACAATGGGAGCAGGGCCAGTTCTTTCACCACTTTCAGACCTGTCAATCAACGACCACTCTTCTACTACTGACTGACACTTGATCTGCTGTAGTTTTTACTTTGTGAATGGCTTGTCTAACCTTTACATGACAACACATTTCTGATTTTGGCTTTGCTTTATTTGAGCTTGCACAGCAGTACTGTATGTTTGAAATGTGGCTGTAAACATTTTATTGTAACAGCTGAACAGGTGTTGATTGGGTGGCTTCATGGTTCATATTCATAACATACAGGAGAGTGTAATTGTAATGTCCTCGGTTACCAGGGACTTTTGGTGCAGGTCCATCACATAAAATGTCTTCTAAATATTCATGACAAACAGTATAGTTTACTAAATCAGCTACTCAAGTCTTCTAGTTGGAGTGTACTTGGGCAAGATACCGAACCACAAGATGCCACCGGGGTATCGTCAGTGGCTGTGTGTGATAAAAAAGTGTCTGTGAATGGGTGAATTTAACTTGTAGTAGAAAGCAATTTGAATGGGCAATAAGACTAGAAAAAGGGCAACATCAATGCCAATAAATCCTCTGTACAAATCCAAAGAAAAACTCTGTAAGTACTATGTGTATATAAAAGCCAGATACAGTGGCTTGCAAAAGTATTCACACCCCTTGAACTTTTCCACATTCACGTTATTACCACAAACATTCAATTTTATTGGAATTTTAGGTGAAAGACCAACACAAAGTGGAACACAGTTGTGAGGTACAAAGAAAAAAAAAACCTGACTTTAGATTGTTTTTACAAATAAAAAACATGAGAAGTGCAGTGTGCAAAACTATTCAACCCCCTTTTCATTGAGTGCAACCAGTTGCCTTACGAAGTTGCCTGATGATTGCTGAATAATGGAATGTTGACCGAATGAGTGTAATCTAATCTCAGTACAAATACAGCTGTTCTGTGATGGCCTCAGAGGTTTGTTAAGAGAATATTGGGGAGCAAACAGTGTCATAAAGTCCAAAGAACACACCAGACAGGTTAGGGATAAAGTTGTTGAGAAGTTTAAAGCAGAGTTAGGCTATAAAGAGATTTCCCAAGCTTTGAACATCTCACGGAGCACTGTTCAATCCATCATCTGGAAATGGAAAGAGTATAGCACAACTGCAAACCTACCAAGACATGGCCATCCACCTAAATTTACAGGCTGAACAAGGAGAGCACTGATCATAGATACAGCCAAGAGACCCATGGTGACTCTGGACGAACTGCAGATATCCACAGCTCGGGTGGGGAAATCTGTCCACAGGACAGCTATTGGTCGTGCACTGCACCAATCTGGCCTTTATGAAAGATTGGCAAGAAAGCCATTGTTAAATGAAAACCATAAGAAGTCCTGTTTGCAGTTTGCCAAAAGCCATGTGGGGGACACAGCAAACGTGGAAGAAGGTGCTCTGGTCAGATGAGAGCAAAATTGGACTTTTAGGCCTAAATACAAAACACAATGTCTGGCGGAAAGCTAACACTGCACATCACTCTGAACACACCATCCCTACTGTCAAACATGGTGGTGGAAGCAACATGGGAAGATGGTCAGAGTTCATGGGAAGATGGATGGAGCCAAATACAGGGCAATCTTGGAAGAAAACATGTTGGGAGTCTGCAAAAGACTTGAGACTGGGGCAGAGGTTCACCTTCCAGCAAGACAATGACCCGAAACATAAAACCAGGGATACAATGGAATGGTTTAAAACAAAACATATTCATGTATTAGAATGGCCCAGTCAAAGTCCAGACTTAAATCCAATTGAAAATCTGTGGCAAGATCTGTAAACTGCCATTCACAAACGCTCTCCATCTAATCTGACTGAGTTTGAGCTGGTAGAGACATACCCCTTGACATACGTACTTGCAGCTGTAATTGCAGCAAAAGGCGGTTTCACAAAGTATTGACTCAGGGGGGCTGAATACTTTTACACACTGCACTTTTCAATTCTTTATTTGTAAAAAACTATTAAAATCGTGTATGAATTTTCGTTGTACTTCACAACTGTGTGACACTTTGTGTTGGTCTTTCACATAAAATTCCAATAAAATGTATTTATGTTTGCAGTCGTAACATGACAAAATGTGGAAAAGTTAAATGGGTATGGATACTTTTGCAAGCCACTGTATATCTCATTCTTCTGAGCAAACCACTATTGTTACAGAAACTATTAAGAACACATCATAGAGCCACACTGTTGCTCTGGGTGACATGTTCCTTCGTTACATTGAGCAGACACACTGTAGTTTATTTTTGACTTTGTATCCACAGATAAGCTCCTGTTGCCCCAAGACTGGCTACCATAAAATTTATGTCATCAGCAGGGACCAATGTGCTTACTACTGAGAGCTAAATAGTTCGGAAGTCAAGCTCTTTAAATTAATTTGTTGACAATAACAGCTGTTTCCTTAGGGATGCTTTGGGAAATGGGACCCAGGACAAGCAGAGATTAGACTCCAGAAGATGTCCTTTCTGCTCAGAAGAAGTTCAACATGTTTTCATTACGCACAGGTCCAGCTATGTGCAGTGTAATTAGGGCCCAAGCACCTTCAGTGCGAAGGCCCTATTGTAATTCGAAAGATTATTATTATCATTATTATTATTATTTTCACGACAATTAAATCGCATTTTTCGAGGCCTGAACATGCTCAAAAACTCACCAAATTTTGCACACGCGTCAGGTCCGGTGAAAAATTACATATTTTAAGGGTCTCCAGAATGGGCGGGGCAAAATGGCTCGGTGGCGCCCCCTAGAAATTTTCAAATACCCCTCCCCATTGGGGTTATTTTGACCTAGGCAGATGAAATTTGATGGGTGCATGGACGGTGCCAAGTCTGAAAAAGTCTCTTGTGGCAATGACTCAAACCTTACAGGAAGTCAGCCATTTTGATTTGAATGTAAAAATTTGGCGTATTTTTCACCGTTTGCACGTGTTATATTTGAACGAACTCCTCCTAGAGATTTCATCGTATCAGCTTCAAACTTGGTGTGCTGACTCTCGAGGCCTTGGTGATCAAAAGTTGTTAAAGGTTTTTATGGCTCGCGACAAATGTGGGCGTGGCGGCGCGGCAAGTTTTGATGTTTTGCCAGAAAGCACGAAACTGCCATAACTACAGCATATGTGGTCTGATCTCCATCAAACTTCACATGTATGATAATACTCCCTTCCCGGAGGTATCCGCATATTCATATTCATTGAAAGTCACAGCGCCACCTATTGGCAACAGGAAATCACATGTTTTGTACTTTGATGTTCAACATCAAGCATCTAAATCCGATGAAGCTACATTTTACTGTGGTAAGCCATGAGACATGGTAGATGCTGGATTTACAAGATGGCGTGCTCCTGCGTCATGGCGGCCCCGTGGCGGCGCGGCGAATTTGGATCCTTCGCCATCACCATCAAAGTGCTCTAATTTGCACATACCTTGTCCGATCTGCCTGAAATTACACACGTATAATCAGAGCACTGGCCTGAAGAGATCTATGGGACTATATGGTCCTATTGTCATAGCGCCACCTATTGGCGCCAGGAAGAAAATTTAAAAAACCCCTCCCCATTGAGGTTATTTTGACCTGGGCGGATGAAATTCAGTAGGTGTGTGGAACGTCCCCTGACCTTCAAAAAAGTCTCTTGGGCGATGACTCAAACCTTACAGGAAGTCAGCCATTTTGATTTGAATGTAAAAATTTGGCGTATTTTTCACTGTTTGCACGTGTTATATTTGAACGAACTCCCCTTAGAGATTTCATCGTATCGACTTCAAATTTGGTGTGCTGACTCTCAAGGCCTTGGTGATGAAAAGTTATCAAAAGTTTTTACGGCTTGTAAATGAAATGGGCATGGTGACATGGCGAATTTTGATGTTTTGCCACACAGTACAAAAGTGCCATAATTTAAGTGTTCATGCTCTGATCCTCAACCATCTTTCCATGTATGATAATAATCCTGTCCCTGAGACATCTGCACAATCATATTCAGAATGAACTCCTCCTAGAGATTTCATTGTATCAGCTTCAAACTTGGTGTGCTGACTCTCCAGGCCTTGGTGATCAAAAGTTGTTAAAGGTTTTTATGGCTCGCAAAAAATGTGGGCGTGGCGGCGCGGCGAGTTTTGATGTTTCGCCAGAAAGCACGAAACTGCCATAACTTCAGTGTACATGCTCCGATCTCAGCCAATCTTCACATGGATGATAATAATCCCCTCCCTGAGACATCTGCATGTTCATATTCCATAAAAGTGACAGCGCCACCTATTGGCAACAGGAAATCACATGTTTTGTACTTTGACGTTCAACATCAAGTATCTTAATCCGATGAAGCTGAATTTTACTGTGGTAAGCCTGGAGACATGGTAGATGCTCCGTTCTGAAGATGACATTCTCCTGCCTCCTAGGGTTCCGGTGGCGGGTCAGCGAAGTTGGATCCCTCGCCATTGCCATCTAAAGCGTTGTAAGTCTCAAATGCCTCATCCGATCTGCTTCAAATTACACACGTACAATTGGGGCGGCATCCTGAAGAGACCTGAGGGACTATGTTGTCACATTGTTGTAGCGCCACCTATTGGCGACAGGAGGAAATGTTCAAAAACGCCTACCCATCGGGGTTTTCGGGGAAATTCAGGGAATTCAGCGTCAGCTGGGTCCCCCGAGTTGGCGCAGGGGTGCGAGGGCCCGTTATCACTGCTTGCAGTTTTAGTTTAGTATATAGCACAAAGATAAAGAAAAAAAAACACATTTCAGCTCTGTACAGACTATTAAATGTGGTCTCATTTTTCAATCTCAAACCTTCATCTGAACAGAACATTGTGAAAAGAGACATTTTGAAGAGGGCTGATAAAGTGAACATATCCAAGTTCAAATTATTGGTCCAAAATTCATCCCCACAGCATTTTGGCTGAGATACATAAGGCAGAAATAGAATTCTAATTCATTTTGTCTCTTTTTTCAACGAGCATACGAATAATTTAGAAACCAGTTTTGAAAAGGTTATTAATTACACTCATTTTGTTGAGCAGAAAGTCTTTTCCTCCTGCCACGATTGAGTCTTTGCTGGATTATTATGCCTGCAGTGCACTTCAGCTCAAAATATAGTTCAGTTCTGTTCTCAGGTCTGCTCTTCAGTATGAATGTTAGGGTGGCGCTTTTGCTGGTGTGTTTTAAGGTTTCTTATCCAGGCAAATCCTCTGCCACACATCACACAACTATATGGCTTCTCCCCAGTGTGAACTCTCTGGTGTTTCCTCAGGTTCCCAGCCTCGGAAAACATCTTCCCACATGTGGAGCAGCTGAAAGGCTTCTCCCCTGTATGGACACGCTGATGGATCTCCACCTTTTTTGGCCGGTTAAAAGCTTTGCCACAATACCTGCAGACAAACAGTCTCTCCTTGGTGCAAGTTGGATGGTTTACTTTGCTGCTGTCACTGAAGGGCTGGGAAAGCGGGACCCTAGGGCTGTAATGAGCCCAACCATTAACATTGGAAGAGGTTGATGGGAAATCAGCCGCTACCATCAAGTACGAAGAGGACGGCTTCTGTCCTTCCACTTCAACCCCCGAGGGCTCTTTGAAAAACTCCTCAACCAACAGGTTAGCACCTTTAGTGCTGTTGCACAAAACGTCAAACTGTGAGTTACTACTGTCGTCATCGATATACTGGTGTGGGTTTACTGTTTCCTGCAGCGAGTGTCTGCCCTCAACAGAGGAACTGAGTTCACCCTTAAGGAGAGGAGAGGAGTCACTGACCTCCACTCCTCTGCTGCGGTTGCTGCTGCCGGGACGCTTCGTCCTGTTAATCTGGTTTTGGTTCTGGGACTGGATTTCCTGCTGCTCCAGGTTAAGTCTCGGTCCTGCAGCTCCACATGGGACACATTCCAGCACTCCTTCAGAAAGACAATGTTGGAAAAAGGATGGAGAAAACACAATAACTGAATACTTTGCCACTAATTTTTGAACAAGCTAAATATTCAGACCTACGACCGACGGTTGTGCATCTGTTTTCATTTATTAATCTATCAATCAATCATTGTCAATATAAATCATTTCACTTTCTGACAGAAATAGACAGTTTTGCTGTTGCCCTCTTATGCTTTTCTTTTTCCCTGTTGTGTTATATAGCTTTTTGTTCATGTAAATGCCCTGCGTTGTAACAAAGCTTGTAGTACAGACCAGAAGGATTGGCTCTCACAGGGAAAAAGCACTTTTTGCTTATGCATGGCATGCCTTGTTGATGGGTTCATCTTTGCCTCCTGGGTCTACTTGCATGAATATGTCTACATCCAACTTGGATAAGCTACTACCTGTCCGCACAAAAGGCACAGCACATAACATGCTGGAAAGACTTTGTTAATGTTACAGCCATCACAAAATAACCACTGTGCGAGAGAAAACAAATGGGCAGAACATGTGCCTGCAGGCTCAGCTCTGATTGGTCAGTCAGTTGCTTTGTAATGAATGACACCAGACCAAATGTCATTATTAGAAGTTTATGGGTGGTGGTTTTCAAGATCCATATGACTTCTGCCTTAAGAGTAGCCACCAACCCACATCAAGCTCACAAATTCACAGGCTACACCCTGGAATCTGGGACTTCTTCGCTGTTGCTTGCAGTAGCTGTGGATCTGTTGCTGTACCTGTGTTGGTGTTTCCCCTAACATTGTACAGACCGGCTCTCAAAACTGTACATTTGTCAGCATTCCGCTTTGTGACTCCCTGATGCCAAGCACCTAATTATGATAACTAACGTGAGCATGGCAGGGAAAGGACACCATGATAGTTTTTTTCAGAGTCAACTCCAAAGCCAAATGAAAATACAGGTGGGAGAGAAGGGAGAAGGACAGATGTAGGAGAAAAAAAATTTGAAAAAATAGGAAATAAATGAGAGTGGTAGGGGGGTGGGGGGCTGAGCAGTAGCACCAGCATCATTGATACAGTCGACAGGGGAAATTATATAATGATATAATTGGCTTTCACATGAAGAGGAACACATCACCTCTGCTACAGTCCACCAGCAGCAAATGCCCATTGCACAGTTCTGTATTCAACTTTGTAGCCCTCCACTTTTGGTAATTCATTTTAACATAATTTTTTCGGTTGGTTAAAAAAAAAAAAAAAGTAATCACAAGGTAGTGCTGGGCGGTATACCAGTTCATACCGAATATCTGTGGGGTTTTTTCTATGATATGAATTTTTCATATACCCCAATACCGGTGAGTGTATAGCATACAAAACGTTGGAAACACAGAGCGGCGGAAAGTCGCGCCGCAAGAAATTGTTTGAGAGGGGGCTGTTTTGCAGTTGCACCAAACAAGCAGCATGCGAGAGCACAGCCTGTGCTGAGCGGTGAACAGAATGAACAACCCCGGTGAAAGTAGCAAAACTAAAGAAGGACAGAAAATGAAACAGAAGAACTGGTACGAAAACGAGGAGCCGTGTCTGTTGTATGGAGCTTCTTTGGCTATAAAAAATCTGACGTCGATCAAACTATAATATTATGCAAATGTTGTCGGGCTAAAGTTGTAGCCGCAGGAGGCAACACAAGCAATTTACTCCACCACCTCAGTCGTCATCATGTCCTGGAGTATCAAGAGTGCATAAATTCTATATTTTGACTGTTAACAGTGATGCATTCTTATTCCTTCACTTCATTAGAATTATGAGTGCCACCTCTTTGTGAACAGCAGCAACTGTATTAATACTAGTGTGAACATTAATGTTTTTCTACAATATTCACTCCTCATGACAGTAAAATAGGTCATTGCCAATTTACTGCAGTAATTATTCTCAAAACTATTAGAAAGTTAGGTTAACTCCCGTGCAGGAAAAAAATACCGTCAAATACCTTGAAACCGGTATAATTTTTAAAAACACCATGTATAAATTTTTGGTCATACCGCCCAGCACTATCACAAGGTGAGACTCAAGTTTTTTTTTCTGTTGGGGTGCTTGGGCTCAGGAGCTGGAACAAGTCATCCACTAATTGGAAGGTCTGTGGATCAACTCTTGGTTCCTCTACGTGGCTAAGTGTCCGTGGGCAAGATACTGAAAAACAGGCAAATGTCTATAAATCTATCCCTCCTGATCCTTATTTTACAAATAAAAATGGCAGATTCTCTTGCAAAGAACATTCAACAGAAGGACTTCACTGACTGTGACATCAAGGTGCTGATCAGTGAGGTGAGCAAAAAAACCTATTCTGTCTGGTGTCAGCAACAAACGCAAAACAATGAAGGGGCAGAGCGAGAAAATAGCTGTCAAAGCAGCTGGCTCAGAGTCCCGTAAAATAAAATAAAAAAAGGGTCTGACAAATCAAAGTAGATTTCAAAAATTGAACTGCTGTGCATTGGCAGTGTCACTGCCATGGGTGGGGGCAAAGAGAAGGAGGATATAGATAGAGTACCTATAGATAGAGTGCTGCTTAATAATTATATTTTTGCAGAGAAAATACAAGAAACATCAATAACACTTAAAATGGAGCAGAGAGACAAGGGCTTCTCAGGTTCTTGTGCTTTTCAAAACTAGTAATAAAGCATTTTACATACAATTAAAATGACAAGCTAGACATACTAAAATGTGATAAAATACCACTTAAGAGTTAACCATATGCTCAAATGACAATGAAAATTCACAATTAAGTTTAATTAATATCACATTGTACCAGGAATCTGTCGATCATGCACAGCACTATCTGTGCATATAATAAATGAATCATGAGATGCCCCAGGCGACCGTGACACAACATTCAGACACATTTGTGCATCACAGATCAATTGCACAGTTACGGATTGAAAGTGCCTGTTGACATAAGCAAATTCATTTTCCGATGGTGCTCTTATAGAAATGTGAGTGCAGACAATCAGTCCGCTTACATTTGGAAATCAGCTCATTGCTGCAAAGTTCACTTTGATATTCGCCTGCTCAACCACAGTGTAGTGAAGTTTTGTAACTGGGTGACATACAGATTATGCCATCACATACGGCTGGCATTGGGAGATGCCCAACCGGTCAGCCAGCTCACTTTAGAAACCTCCTGTTGCAAGGAACCCAAGTGTGAAGACTTGAAACAGGACTGGTAATATGATACGATTTTATTTATTGTCATCGTACATGGGGTGCATGATGAAAATTAGACAGCTGCCACTGAAAGGTGCATGGACAAAGAACTGAAGAAATACAATAATAGAAGAAACATTTACTTTCACTCAAGGGTAAAAATTAAAGGTACTAAAATACTACATGATATAAATATAGATATAAGAGATAAGAGATATAAGAGAGAGATATAAGAGAGTTAAAAAGTACTAAACTACCACTATGGTATGTACAGTAGGAGTCACTGTTAAGTATACTGAATGTTATTGTACATTAAACAGCACTATGCTCTGCTGTATGAGCAGTAAGCAGAGTAAACAAGGTGCACTGCAGTCATATTGTAACAGCAAGCAAGGCACAAAAATGTGTAAACACTATTGCACTACAGTAATATGGCAAGGGTGTAAACATTATGTATATTGCACTGCTATCAGATTGCTTATTGCACTGAGTTAAGGGTTCTGATTGCACACAGATAAAACCTGTTCTTAAGTCTGTTGGTCCTGTATCTTAAGGATCTGAACTGCTTGCCAGAGGGCAGCAAGTTGAACAGACGCTATCAGCGTTGACTACAGCTGGCGCGTTACCTTTTTAGTTTGTGAGGTGTTGAAACCCTTGCCACATCCCGACGTGAGTCATTGTTTCCCATGTGCGACTCCACTTTTTTCCTGTACTCCTCCTTCGCTGTCTTGATACCTATTTTGGGTCAGATCTCACCCTGTGTTCATAAGTTAGCACTCCTTCAGGCCAAGTTTTAACAGTCTTTGCCACCAGCTTGGTTTTCCTCCTGGGGGGGTGTAAACAGGGATTAGGCACAGTGAGAGGTGTCAGACATGCCCAGTTGGGGGAGGGGGACTGTTCTGTAGGTTGAAAAAAACCTGGTCTAAAGTGTTCTCTCCTCTGGTAGGACATTGTACATACTGCACAATTCTAGGGAGCATAGTCTTCAGGCAGGCTTTATTTGAAGGCTCCTTCAAGGTGATCCTGCATCGGCCTGGTGGTGACGTCATGCAGGAGCAAGTGAGCTACGCTAGCATTATCATCGTGTGGGATGTATACTGCTGTAATAACTACCACAGAAGGCTCTCTGGGCAGATACGCATGACTGTCATAACCTCCAGGTCAGGGCAGCAGTGGTTGTAGATAACTCTTCTGCTTGTACATCAGTCATTTTTTTCTTTTTTCTACTTTTCGTTATTTCTTATTTTTTTTAATCTTTTTATTTCACCCTTCTCTTTTTCATCAGTCATTGTGTGTGTAGATGCAGAGTCTCCCTCCTCTGGTCCTGCCAGAGTCAGCATTCCTGTTGTAGCGGTGCAGGCTACAGCTGAAGAGCCGCATCAGGGATGACCGGTTGTAACCAGACTTCAATCAAGGGTTCCTTGCACCCCCACTTTCCAAAGCTGGGCCCAGTTCAGCACAAAGTTATGAGGATTAAGACAATTCATCATTTTGGGCTAATAAATCACTGTGGTCACTGAAAACATGCTCACGCCACATTCTGCCATTCATAACATCACTCGGCAGCAGCAAAGCAGCCATCCCTTATCAGGTGTGGAACCATCATCTTTACGCATCCTTTTATAGGTCACACCTAGTTACCTCTACCTTATTGGCATGAATACTCATCATCCATGGAATCAACTACAAATCACACTATGCTATTCTATACTATAAACTCCTGAAAGACTACATTTGTTCAGGTGGGCAAATGCACTCTTTTAGTAGGAGTTTCAGGAGAGCCCCCATCCATGGACTCCTAAAACTTTTGCTCTCAGAATTCTTGCCCACCGATTTAGTGAAATGACCCATCCCCAACCAAGAGATTGCCTGGTATGATGTTGAGCAATTTGATCGTCACTTCCTCCTTGTATTCCTCATGGGAATACATCAATGACATCCATAATATGTTTGGCTTTCAAGTGTCAACCAAGCTTAATTATGCAAACACTGTGATTACATTAAATTTGAGCTCAAGAGCAGAAGTTTCACAAGTGCATAGAAGCAGTCTAAGTGTGTTGAGATGGGTTTAAAGTGAAGCATAGACCATTTGAGTAAGCTCTACTTTATCTGAGTGCAGACAGAGTTTTGAGAAAAAGCAGAGCAAGTTCACATTTAAAGCAGGGACTGATTGAGGGAAAATAAGGTGCTGAAGGATTACAAAATCTGAACGTAAAATGAAAGAGTAACCTCTTGAACAAAGATAAGAAAGAAACTCCACAGCAGTAGATTTCTTTGCATTTCACATTGGAGTTTTGTCATATTTTTTTGAATGACGGTAGTTAAGGGTTGCAGTTTATGTTGGTTTATGATTCTCTATTGCTTTGTAGGTTTTTTTTATTAAAAGACAAAAATAACACCAGAGACAGTAATTTTAAGGGTGAGCAAGCAATCCCTCTAACATTAGTACTGACACACCACTACATGAATTTTAAGATAACCCCATCATACGAATTCACACATCGTTGCTTAACATATCAGATCCAATATGTTAATTTTACACAGCATTCAGTATAAGTTTTCAGTACGTGACGGGGGTCAGTACTTAACATATGTTTGTAATAATCAGTATTACACAAACACTAGTCTTACTTACACATGTAACACTGTCATTTTGGTACTCACCATCATCTCCTATTAGTGCCACATCTTCCTCTCTTTCTCTAACTCGTGACCTGTTTGCCTCCACCTTCTCCTCCTTCACCAGCACTGCCTCTGGCTCCACCAGTTCCACATCTGGAGACTGCACAAAAAGGCAGGTCTGTCACATATTCAGCAAAGGCCTGTTTCATATTTCCACAGCTACAGTATGTGCATGGACTTGGAACAGCTGTCCATTACAATCAGAAGTTTCTCTGTGCCATTCCTGTTCCTAGTGCTCTGACTTCCACCATCCACTGGTTTCTGCTCAAACTGTCATGTCTCCTAGTCCTCCGCAGTCAACTTGGCTCCTCTGTGCTTACCTTACTCTGGATGTTGTCAGAATGGATGGACTGGCTAGCAGCATCCCCTGCAACAGCTCTTCCAGACCACAGAGCCATATCCATCTGTTGCTCAAACAAACCATCTACACAAAAACAAACATGTGCATTCAGAAATAATGATAGTGAACATGGAGGAAGCAGAGTGTTTCAGAGTTTCTGAAGGACCAATATTTTACATTAACAATCAATCCAATATCTGGAGGCAATATGTCATTATTGTATAGTGAAAACAAACACCAAGTTGTGGGTACTATGCATCTGTCAGACATCGTGATAGTTTCTGCACCTCAGTATTCCTCACTATAATTTTGTTTACATCACCTTTTCTCTTTGTTAATATACCACCTATTCTGTCCAAAGCCAAGTGTACCATTTTGGCATTTCAACTCAGATACTTCATGTTGACATTCCAACCTCCACTTGATCCAAAATGCTGCAGTGCGAGTAATGATGGTAACTACAAAAAAAAGATTAATTAACCTGCTCTATGGCAGACTGAACTCAAAAATTCCTCCTGTTGTACATGGATTTATAATGGTTGCTCAATTAAGCATAATTGAATGCATCAAGGGAGATAGATGCAGAGGCAATTCTAGTCCAGCAGAGTCTTATAGTGCTGTAATGTAAAGGCCAGTTTACGTCAAAGATTTGCAATAAGACTAAACCATTTTAGAACATCGCGGGGGAGGGGTTGCAACAGCGTAAATTGGATGTCTTGCCTTGGCTGATGTCCCCTGATGGCGTCAACCACGATTTAATTTGTCAAGTCACATCTGCTCGTTTTAGCCAATCAATTCCAAGCATAATCAGCCAGTCAGAGACAGTCAGCTGATCGAGATGGTGGAGTTTTTGACTGAGAAAAGAGAGGATCATGTAATCAGCATTTGACCCTGTCATATATTTATTGCCATTTCATCAGTACATTAATTGCAACTCCAGCAAGAAACTGTAGCACAGTGTCAGTTTCATAATGAACCGAATTTTGTTATCCCTCTCACAATAACATAAAAGACTGTGTTTCACACTGCTGCTTCAATGTGAAGCGATGAGCAGCACTTTTTGCCTCACACTCTCTTTCCCTCTGTCTCTGCCCCCTGCTATGAAGTATGCAGCTACACAAAGCCACAGCTATTGCCACAGCTATTGCACAAGCAACGAGTAGCAGTTGCAGCACTTTAAATTGAGCAGGTTACAGAACATGGCAGAACAAAACGTTGCAAAAAGTTGAAAGTTTTACCTTGCCTGGTTGCAAATCTTTGGTGTAAACTGGCATGTACAAAGTTTGGTGACACAGTGACATACAGTATTTGAGTGTGTAGCAGTTGTTTGACAGTTGCTCAGAAGCTAAATCTGTGTTTTTACTTCAGTTACTGTGCTCTTACCAATACCATGGCAACCTCTGAGGGCAGTTGAGCCAGCACAGCTGATTCAGATCAACTGATTAGATGACTTCTCTGATTTCTGTGGTGTTTAGCACTTGACTGACACTTCTTTCAAAGTCCTGCTGCATACTGTTTCCACACCACATACAGGACATGTACAGTTTTACTGGAGACATTTGTCAGCTGGCCAAATTTTGTAGTGCCACCAGCTCACTGCATAATGATGGGTATTGTTATGGGAAACACTAACAAGCTCTGCACTGTCGGGATCTATGTAATGTCATTTGTACCTGCAATACAGCACTTAACCACCACTACAGCATTTGGTAGCCACAGTGGCGCTGTATTATACAAAGAAGCGGCACTACGAAAACAGCAGATTTTAACCAGCACCTATTTTTCCTGAATAATGGAAACATTTTTTCATGACTAAAACAGGTGAGTATAGTTTCTTTTGCGTCCAAGCTTGTCCAATTTCTTTAAAAAGTTTCCAAAATTAAAGTTACCCCATCAGTGTAAGTTCATGTTTTCAGCTTTGCAGATATGGCGTACTATAAGATCAGCTATTTTTTTTTTAAGTGAGGGTGGGAAGAGGAGATTCTCTTCAATGTTTCACCTGTCTCCAAATGTAAATCCAATTGAGAATCATTGGTGGGATTTACAGAAGGCAGTTGCAGCACGGAAGCCATCAAACATCACTGAGCTAAAGGCTTTTGCACGTGAAGAATGGGCAAAGATTCTGATCAAGAGGTGCAAGAAACTTGTCAACACTTACCCAAAACATTTGTTAGAAGTTATAAAAACTGAAGGACACTCCACAAAGTATTAAAGCTTGGGGTAAAATAATACTGCCCGTGCACATATGTTTTAGAGACTTACATTTTTCATTTAAATTAAATTAGTCAGATCTTTTGTCAAAATAGCTCAAATATGTATTAATTTTTTTTTGTTGTTTTTTTGTCATTATCTGTCATCCACATCACTATAATGTCTTTTTGAGGTGAGGAGGCTGAATACTTCTGATTGCAACTGTATATCCCTCTCCAGCTTTATGAAGGTTACCCAGTTTCATTTTGAAGTCTTCTCACAGCTGTTTTCCTGATCCTGCTGTTTCTGTTGCTCTCAGTAAACTGCTTGAGACTGTTCCTGGAGATGTACATACTTGCGTATGTCAAATGAAGCACAGCTTCACACACACACTATTGATAAAGTTTTACATTTTAAACTTAGTTAACAAGAGCAGCACCAAAAAGTCTAAATAGTTGGCCCAGGGTCAAACTCAGTTGAAAACCCCTGACCTACAGAGTTTATCTAGGCAGGGATACAAACTTATTTTATCCACTGTTTGACTGTTTTGTTTTTGTTTTGTTTTTTTTTACTTTTAATGATGAAGGAACATTTGTACTAGCCGAATGGGCATTTAACACCGCGCTGATAGAAAACAACTGGTTTACTCCTTTTGGCATTCCAACGGGGTTGCTAACTTTTGCACCCAACTGTACATATATAAATACTCCAAACAGTTTGAACGGAAGCAACCTTGAAGGTCTTAATTCATAAAAGAAAGGAGTTTAGACTGCATTCTGCTGCCAGCTGCACCTTACCGATGGACGGGGAGCCCCGGAGCCTGTCGCCGGTGTTTAAGTGCACCCTGGTTCGGTTGTTGTTAATGGCACTCTCCCGAAGCCTCCGCTCGGCGTTTCCCCTCGCCATCTTCAGTTCCAGCAAATGCAGCTTCCTCTTCAAGGCTTTGTTCTCTCTTTGACACTGGGACATCTGTAGGCTCACCACGGCATAGTCATCGTCCACCAACTTACAAATCTCCGCCACCGCAGCGTTAGCCAAGACCTCCATAATGGAGGCGAGTTGGGTCTGGAAGGCCAGCCGACTGGACATCCTACCTACAGTCGAAGTCTCTCTAGCTGCTCCGTCGTTGGAAAAACCGTTTATCTCCTCTGGTGGGATTAGGGAATTTAGGGAGATCGGTCAAAACATTACAGCAACAGTGGAAATTCAACGTGTTATATTTTTCAACAGATAAAAGTGGACTCAGCTAAAGCAGCTACTCGTCTGTCCACAGGCTCCCACCGCAAACATGTGGCGTCATATCCGGTTTAACAAACGATACCCAGAGGCAGCGTTTAACTTTGGAGCTGGAAATTTCCCTTTTGAAAGTTAACACACAATTACACTCAATGTAATTTTAAAGAACTTCGAAAGAGTTTAAGAAGGTAAAGAGAAATATACTTCACATCCACTTCCTCCTGTGGTAAAAGACGTGAACTGAGGTGACTAATGGTATTTTTTGAGAAACTTTAATTTACAACATTCGTTATTATGTGCATGCTCACAATGCACATATTACACTGAAAAAAGTGACTTTTTGGTGTAGTAAACTCTATTAGAATAACTTTCATCATTTCTACCTTGTATTTTTAAGATTCAGTGAGAACTAGAGTGTTTTAAGTAAAATTAAACATTGTATTAACGTAATACATGAACTATGGGAGAAGAGTAAGTTTTACTTTTGTTTCCTCATAGTATTTAAATGTTTAATAGTTGTATGCACCTAAACCTAGAAATACTACATAATTTTTACTCAGAAAGTGTAGCATTTTGAAACGTTTAAAATTTGTGATAATATATAGCTGGGCATGTATTTTGATAGTTTGACGCTATATATGTTACTGTTCATAAGTTTATTTAAAGTTAGCATAACGCTACATTAGTCCGGGCTGGCTGTAAGTGGGAGGGCTGCAGTTTTTCCCGGTAAAAATATCCGCAGTATAGTAAACACATGTTTAGTGACAGAAGTGCCAGAGGTCTTTGAGAGCACCAGCTTACGAATACAAAGAGACTTCGCTGACAGTTTTCTTTCTTTTCTTTTTTTGACAAGAAGCTAGTTAGCTAGTAGCATGGCTGTGCCGTGCGTTGTGTAGCCCACAGCAACTTCGTGATGTGCGGACCAATACTTTCGATACCAAATGTGTCCGTTTTAGTATCCACGCTCATAAATTTTCACCAGTCTGGTGAAAGTCTGATGGTCACTCAGGTAGGTTATTCTATAAAGCCTTAAACATTTTACTTGCTTTATTGAGCTGTAACAATAATTAATGAATGAATTTTCTAATGAACTAAGTAATTTTCTTTTCAAACATGTAAATTCATATAAAAATGTTGATGTACTTGTGAATCTTTTGTCCATTCAGATCAAGGAGGAATTCAGGAGAATAACTACCATTCCCCTGGAGCAAACATTCATGCACAAACTTGATGAATACACACCAAAACTTATTTAGCTGATGAAAGCCAAGGGAGGTGCTGAGGGGATCAAGATGAGACCGCACCTGGACAGATTGAGTCAGGTGTGCTTGTTTTGTTTGTTCATATGTTTTTTACAGGGAGATGGGCCTACTTTTTTCTCACTCACACACACATATACACACATACAGCACAAGTCTCACACTTGGTAGAGTCAATGCCCTTGCACACTCTGGGTCCAAGCACTTAAAACACAAGAGCAAACATATACACTTGGGTTTTCACTTGACAGTTCATTGTGTATGTATAATGGTTATGTTCATGTTTTTAATCTGTTCACAGAAGCAGAGCATTGAGATGAAATGTGAAACCATCATCCGCAGCCTTATACTGTACCTTGGTGAGAAGGAAGAGGAACTTTTTGAAGACTGCTTGGTATAGAATGATTGTAATCATTTAAAAATAAGTTTGATGACACAAGTTATTATTATATTTCTGTAACAGATGTTGAAATTCTCTTTCAGAGGGTTGCAAGTTTTTCACTGCATATTTAAAAAGCACTATTCCAGATATAAATTGTATCTACAAAAGTATTGGGACACCTGCACAATCTAATGCTACTGACAGTGACAGTGTTGACAGTGTTCCTAATATTTTGGCAGTGTATTTTGGTAGTGTATACTGTGTTGTTGTTTGTTGTATTTGATGAACTGTTTAAAATGAAAAATAAACACTTTAATTGCATTGTAATGTCATTGTGTAATATGTGATAAATATATATTAAATGCATATGATTACCTAATTTTAGTGAGTAATGCAACCATGTAAATCAAAATGCCAAGCACAAGAAAATAATTAAAATCTACTAAATTACAGCAGTACAGCAAATAATACAGATATATAAAATTTACTTAAAATTTTGAGTAAAATGATGTTCCTGTCTATGAAAAACAAGTAGGCTTTACTTAATGTGTTTAAATAAATGTAACTTAAAAGTTGGATGTAATTAAGTAAATGTTACTTAATATCGTCACAACTGTTATGTTTTATGGTAAGTAAATGTTACTTGATACTTGCAAATGAGTGTTACTTGATATTGCAGTATTAAATTTTACTTAAATCATTTGCGTGCAAATACTTACGATATATTTTTTAAGTAAATCTTATGAGTTATTTTTTTCAGTGTACTGTTCTGCGCTTTTATATTTAATCCGATATCATCTTCCGGCAAATTTTGTCTGCTAACTAGTGCCACAGCTTTGAGAAAAGTACCACAAATGGTATATCAAATCATACAGTTCGCTGGGGAATCGTGTGCTATGAGTGTTGGTAGTGTTTCATGTTGCCATGGCAACAAAAATGCCGAAAGATGGCGAAAAAAATTCCCATTGAAATGAATGGGGAAATATCAGAAAATATGATGAAACCCAGCCCTCTTTGGATCCTCAGGTGTCAGGTGGAAACACGTAACAATCAAAAAGAACAACAGGATAGTTCCAAAGATAGGTAAGATTAATTTAACTATACCATCTCCCCATGATCTAAAATACCACTCAACCAACTATGTATAGATCCTATATTCCCATGTTTGGGCTGCAAAGCAGACCGGAAATGGTCCAAAGCAGAAATAACGTCAAATTTTCTGTGACCTCTGGAATCAAAGTCATACATGAACCACCAGTAAAATTCAAAGTTGCACACAAACCTCCAGTCTTAGCTAACTAAAAATCCAATGCTTGCTGATGCTTTAACAAAGTCATCCGATGGGACTTTAAAGTTTCTTTGATGAGTGAAAAACCTTTTAAAGTGTTATTTGCAAAACCCCACATTGTGTAAGACAGATTTGTCTACATGTATAGCTAAAGTGGTGATTCCCATTTGTGGAAAGAAGAAATTTACCACCTTCTCATACCAGATAATTTCATGATTAAACTTCGGCACATCTGGTAAATCCAAAGGAAGAGATCTAGGTTTACTTACATGTCCATCTTTTGAACCATTTGTTTCAGGTTGAATACTTCCTGATTGTTCAGTCATTTGGATCAGATTTACTGGTTAGGTTAGATGAGCATAGAAACAACATCCTGACCAATATCTAGGTAAATAATGATAATAATTTGAACCCCCACACGCCGAATTCCCCGAATTTCCCGAATTTCCCTGAAAAGCCCAACTGGGAGGTGTCTTTGAACATTTCCTGTTGAAGCCAATAGGTGGCGCTACAACAATTCCACAACATATTCCAGCAGATCTCTTCAGGACACCGCCCCGATCATACGTGTGTAATATGAGGCAGATCGGATGCGGCAGGTGCGACTCACAACGCTTTAGATGGCGATGGCGAGGGATCAAAATTCGCCGAACCGCCACGGGGACTCCATGAGGCAGGAGCATGTCATCTTCAGAACTGAACATCTGCCATGTCTCTGGGCTCATCAAAGTAAATCTCAGCTCCGTCTGATCAAGCCACCATACGTTCAACATCAAAGTACTAAACGGTTCATTTCCTGTCGCCAATAGGTGGCGCTGTCACTTTTATGGAATATGATTATGCAGATGTCTCAAGGAGTGGATTATTATCATACATGTGATGTTTGGCTGAGATCGGAGCACGTACACTGAAGTTATGGCAGTTTCGTGCTTTCTGGCGAAACATCAAAATTCGCCGCGCCACCACGCCCATTTCGTTCACGTACCATTAAAGCTTTTGATAACTTTTGATCACCAAAGCCTCGAGAGTCAGCACACCAAGTTTGAAGTCGATACAACGAAATCCCTAGGAGGAGTTCGTTCAAATATAACATGTGCGAATTGCGAAAAATATGTGAAATTTTCATATTCAAATCAAAATGGCTGACTTCCTGTGAGGTTTGAGTCATGGCTGCAAGAGACTTTTTTGAAGGTCGTGGCACGTTTCACACACCGACTGAATTTCATCCGCCTCGGTCAAAATAACCTCAATGGGGAGGGGTTTTTGAAACTTTCTTCCTATCGCCAATAGGTGGTGCTATTAAAGTATGACCATATACTTCCATAGATCTCTTCAGGCCGCCACTCTGATTGTACGTGTGTAATTTGAGGCACATCGGCCAAGGTATGTTCAAATTAGAGCACTCTGATGGTGATGGCGAAGGATCCACATTCGCCGCACCGCCACGGGGCCGCCATGAGGCGAGAGCACGCCATCTTCTGAATCCAGCATCTACCATGTCTCAAGGCTTACCACAGTAAAATTTAGCTTCATCGGATTTAGATACTTGATGTTGAACATCAAAGTACAAAACATGTGATTTCCTGTCGCCAATAGGTGGCGCTGTCACTTTTATGGAATGTAATTATGCAGATGTCTCAAGGACTGGATTATTATCATACATGTGACGTTTGGCTGAGATTGGAGCACGTACACTGAAGTTATGGCAGTTTCGTGCTTTCTGGCTAAACATCAAAATTCGCCGCGCCGCCACGCCCACATTTTTCGCGAGCCATAAAAACCTTTAACAACTTTTGATCACCAAGGCCTCGAGAGTCAGCACACCAAGTTTGAAGCTGATACGATGAAATCTCTACGAGGAGTTTGTTCAAATATAACACGTGCAAACGGTGAAAAATACGCCAAATTTTTACATTCAAATCAAAATGGCTGACTTCCTGTAAGGTTTGAGTCATTGCCACAGGAGACTTTTTCGAAGGTTGTGGGACGTTCCAGATACCTACCAAATTTCGTCCGCCCAGGTCAAAATAACCTCAATGGGGAGGGGTTTTTGAAATTTTCTTCCTGTCGCCAATAGGTGGTGCTATGACAATAGGACCATATAGTCCCATAGATCTCTTCAGGGCAATGCGCTGATTATACGTATGTAATTTGAGGCACATCGGACAAGGTATGTGCAAATTAGAGCACTTTGATGGTGATGGCGAAGGATCCAAATTCGCCGCGCCGCCACGGGGCCGCCATGAGAAGGGAGCACGCCATCTTCTGAATCCAGCATCTACCTTATCTCAAAGCTTACCACAGTAAAATTTAGCTTCATCGAATTTAGATACTTGATGTTGAACATCAAAGTACAAAACATGTGATTTCCTGTTGCCAATAGGTGGCGCTGTGACTTTCAATGAATATGAATATGCGGATACCTCCGGGAAGGGAGTATTATCATACATGTGAAGTTTGATGGAGATCAGACCACATACGCTGAAGTTATGGCAGTTTCGTGCTTTCTGGCAAAACATCAAAACTCGCCCGCGCCGCCACGCCCACATTTTTCGCGAGCCATAAAACCTTTAACAACTTTTGATCACTAAGGCCTCGAGAGTCAGCGCACCAAGTTTGAAGCTGATACGATGAAATCTCTAGGAGGAGTTCGTTCAAATATAACACGTGGAAATGGCCAAAAATGGCCAAAATTAGCATATTCATATCAAAGTGGCCGACTTCCTGTACGGTTTGGGTTATGGCTGCAAGAGACTTTTTCGAAGGACTTGGCCCCATCCATGCACCCACCAAATTTCATCTGCCTAGGTCAAAATAACCCCAATGGGGAGGGGTATTTGGAAATTTCTAGGGGGCGCCACCGAGCCATTTTGCCCCGCCCATTCTGGAGACCCTTAAAATACGTAATTTTTCACCGAACCTGACGCGTGTGCAAAATTTGGTGAGTTTTTGAGCATGTTCAGGCCTCGAAAAATGCGATTTAATTGTCGTGAAAATAATAATAATAATAATAATAATAATAATTAAAACTGCAAGCAGTGATAACGGGCCCTCGCACCCTTGCGCCAACTCGGGGGACCCGGCTGAAGCTGAATTCCCCGAATTTCCCCGAAAACCCAGATGGGGAGGCGTTTTTTGAACATTTCCTCCTGTCGCCAATAGGTGGCGCTATGACAATAGGACCATATAGTCCCATAGATCTCTTCAGGCCAGTGCTCTGATTATATGTGTGTAATTTGAGGCAGATCGGACAAGGTATGTGCAAATTAGACCACTTTGATGCACTGAAGGTGCTCGGGCCCTAATTAAAACTGCAAGCAGTGATAACAGGCCCTCGCACACCTGCGCCAACTCGGGGGATCCGGCTGACGCCGAATTCCCTGAATTTCAGCGAAAAGCCCAACGGCGAGGCGTTTTGGACATTTCCTCCTGTCGCCAATAGGTGGCGCTACAACAATACGACAATATAGTCCCTCAGATCTCTTCAGGACACCGCCCCAATCGTACGTGTGTAATTTAAGGCAGAACGGATGAGGCATTTGAGACTTACAACGCTTTAGATGGCGATGGCGAGGGATCCAACTTCGCTGACCTGCCACCGGGACCACAGGAGGCAGGAGCATGTCATCTTCAGAACTGAGCATCTGCCATGTCTCTCGGATCATCAAAGTAAATCTCAGCTCCGTCTGATCGAGCCACCATACATTCAACATCAAAGTACAAAACGTGTGATTTCCTGTCGCCAATAGATGGCGCTCTCACTTTTATGGAATATGATTATGTAGATGTCTTTGTGAGTGGATTATTATCATACATGTGAAGTTTGATGGAGATCGGAGCACATACCCTGAACTTATGGCAGTTTCCTGTTTTCTAGCGAAACATCAAAATTCGCCGCACCGCCGCGCCCATGTTGTTCCTGAGCCATAAAAGCTTTTGATAACTTTTGATCACCAAGGCCTTGAGAGTCAGCATACCAAGTTGGAAGCGGATATGATGAAATCGCTCAGAGGAGTTCGTTCAAATATAACACATGCGAATGGTGAAAAATACACCAAATTTGCATTTTCAAATCTAAATGGCTGACTTCTATAAGGTTTGAGTCATGGCCACAGGAGACTTTTTCGAAGTCCGTGGCACGTTCCACAGACATAGTGAATTTCATTCACCTAGGTCAAAATAACCTCAATGGGGAGGGATTTTTGAAAATTTCTTCCTGTTTCCAATAAGTGGCGCTATGACAACATGACCATAGTGTCCCATAGATCTCTTCAGGCCGCCACTCTGATTGTACGTGTTTAATTTGAGGCACATCGGCCAAGGTATGTGCAAATTAGAGCACTTTGATGGTGATGGCGAAGGATCCAACTTCGCCGCGCCGCCACGGGGCCACCATAATGCAGGAGCATGCCATCTTCTGAATCCCGCATCTACCATGTCTCAAGGCTTACCAAAGTAAAACTGAGCTTCATCGGATTAAAATACTTGATGTTGAACATCAAAGTTCAAAACATGTGATTTCCTGTCGCCAATAGTTGGCGCTGTCACTTTTATGGAATATGATGATGCAGATGTCTCAAGGAGTGGATTATTATCACCACGCCCATTTCGTTCACGTACCATTAAACCTTTTGATAACTTTTGATCACCAAAGCCTCGAGAGTCAGTACACCAAGTTTGAAGTCGATACAACGAAATCCCTAGGAGGAGTTCGTTCAAATAAACGCGTCTTGAATGGCAAAAACGGCCAAAATTTGCATATTCAAATCAAAATGGCCGACTTCCTGTTGGGTTTGAGTCATGGCTGCAAGAGACTTTTTCGAAGGTCTTGTCATTCTCTACGCACCCACCAAAATTTGGTGAGTTTTTGAGCATGTTCAGGCCTCGAAAAATGCGATTTAATTGTCGTGAAAATAATAATAATAATAATAATAATAATAATAATAATAATAATAATAATCGTTCGAATTACAATTGGCCCTAATAATAAAAAAAAAGAAAAAAAATAATAATCCCTTGAAATACAATAGGGCCTTCGCACTGAAGGTGCTCGGGCCCTAATAATAAAAAAAAAAAGAAAAATAATAATAATCCCTTGTAATACAATAGGGCCTTCGCACCGTTTCAGTGCTCGGGCCCTAATAATAATAATCCCTTGAAATACAATAGGGCTTCGCACCATTTCGGTGCTCGGGCCCTAATAACAATAATAATAATAATAATAATAATAATAATAATAATAATAATAATAATAATAATAATAATTCAAAAAAAGAAAAATAATAATAATCCCTTGAAACACAATAGGGCTTCGCACCGTTTCGGTGCTCGGGCCCTAATAATAATAATAATAATAATAATAATCCCTTGAATTACAATAGGGTCTTCACACTGAAGGTGCTCAGGCCCTAATAATAATCCCTTGAATTACAATAGGGCCTTCGCACTGAAGGTGCTCGGGCCCTAATAATAATAAATAATAATAATAATAATAATAATCTTTCGAATTACAATAGGGCCTTCGCACTGAAGGTGCTCGGGCCCTAATAATAATCCCTTGAATTACAATAGGGCCTTCACACTGAAGGTGCTCGGGCCCTTATAATAATCCTTCAAATTACAGTTGGGCTTCGCACCGTTTCGGTGCTCGGGCCCAAAAAAAATCTCTGATGATCATATCTTGAAGGTAAAACACATGGGGAAACAACAAACACAGCAGGAATGCTGGGGAACAAATACCAGAGCCATTAACAGGAGAAGCAGAGGATCCACACAGGAGACTTCAATACGCAGGCACTCTGTATTTCCTTGCATATGAAAAGTGGCTGCACACTTGGTTGGAGAACTGGATGGTTAATTCAGTGCAAATGGAGGATTAACCTTATACATAGCAGGCATAAATGATTTGGTAGTGTTGGATTATTATGAAACTAAGTGTTCTTATTTGTTATCACACCATGTCATGCCATAGCCTTATGATATGTTAATCACTGCTTCGCTGCTGCTTGCTCATCAGAACAGAATGCACCACATCTGATTTTAACACTCACTCGGGTCCAGCTAGAGCCGGTTGGCTACACATAGCAAGACACTGATAACACTCAGGGTCGCACTCCCTGGCGCCAGGAGGATAACACTCAAGGATATGCGTCCTGGTCCCAAGAGGAGTCAAGATGCATAAAATCTTATGATTTCCTTAGTTCAGGGCTTCGTCTCTCCAACTCTTAAAGTGGACGGGTTGAAGCCTCAGCACTGACTCTATACTCATCTTTCGTGCTTCTAAAATAAATTGTTAACCATACGCCGTAGTCATGTCTTCTATCTTATTACTGTTTGACTAACTTCCTTCCCCTGGAATAAAGTTCCCGGACGAAAGGACGCGGCAGTGCCCGGTCCCACAGTAGCTTCTGAAGTGATGAAGCAGAATAATCCTTTCAGCTCTATCTGTCAAAGAACCTACAGTGGCCTTCAGGTAATATAAACAGGCAGCTTTGGCTCAGTAAGTAGAGCAGGTTGTCAACTAATCAGAAGGACAGTGCTTTGATTCCCAGTTTACATGTTGAAGTTTCCTTGGGCAAGACACTGTCATTGATGTGTGAAGTGATAGAAAAAATTGATGTATGCGAATGTGGCCTATAGTGTAAAAGAGCTTTGAGTGGTTGATAAGGCTAGAAAAGATAAGATAAGACAAGAAATGCAAGACCATTTACCATAAAATCATGGAAGGCCTTCTGCAGAACCAGTGTTGGGTTTGTCCAACATGGTGGGCTCAATATCTACATATGAGGCGCTCAGCCTAAGCTTAAGAAAACACAGGGATTTTTAGTTTCATTCGAAAACATGTTCATGAATATTATAATTATTGTCTTTCACCTGATTAAGATTTTATCCCACTGTCTGTGTTGAAGACAACTGTAGCTTCTATACAGAAGAAAATGAGTAGTTAGGAAATGTATACCATCTTAATTACTAAAACAGGAAATCCTAATTGTAAAACAGTTGTGGTTTTTGGATTTACTAACACCGCCATTGTTCTCTTATAACCTAATTTGAAAATGATAATGTCTATGAATATTTATTTATGTCTATGAATTATATTTTTTAATCAATATTAGATCTGTATTTATTAACCATATATGAAATTAAATTTAAAAAATCAAATAACTTCATTAGTAAGTTGCAGGACAGGATGAGTATAATGATATTAGTCACTGAACATTAAAACCCAACACTGTAATTGTAATACCTTTCTACGTGTGTATCCTGGCTGCAGTGCAGTAAACACTGAGTTTTAATTTGTTGATTTACATTCAAGCAGTCTTCGCCTGAACAGCTGACCTGTAATATGCAAAGTAAACGAAAGGCGGCAACAAAGGGGTGAACCAGTCCCGAGTCTACCGGAAGAAGGAAGCGTGGTCGCGTTTGTTTTGATCGGCTGGCTGTAGTGCAAGCTGCGTTATATCCATGATTGAATGAAGGGGGCTTATTTATATTTTTATTTTGAATAACCAGGTAAGTTCAATACACGAATGAAGGATACTGTAAATCGTGTATGACAAACAAGATTGCTAAACGTTAATTTGCGTACGATGATACACATTCCTGTGTTTTGTCGGTCTGATTATTCTCTGCAGCTTTTATCGTCAATGCATACTGCGGCTTTGATATGAGTCGCTAAAGTTGTTTGAAAATGATTTTAGCAACAATAGGGGAAAAGATCGTAACACTGTAAAACGGTCAAATCAGTGAGTAACTTTTAAATGGCCGTGATCTATGCTGGATGGACATTGCCTGACTGTTGTTGAGGCGAGCTGGGAGGTTGGGTTATGACAAACAGCTTTTCCTCTTCAGGGCTGAGGAACTGGACTTAAATGGAATTCTAACAGCTCCGGATTGTTCATAGCAGACTTGTTGTTGAAAATTCAAGCATGTAGCTGTTTGAAGAACTGCTGTTTGTGAGCTTCAGTCTGCGAGTCCGTGAGCTAGCTAAACAAGGTTCTGGAGGAACTCTGTGCTGCCCACCCACAACCGCCGAGAGCGTTGGCACAAAACCGTATTCTTTCTGACCAATGTGATGATGAGTGTGAGTTTAGTGTCCCTCCTCTGTCCGTTGCCCCAGCTGTGGAGGAGTGGCAGGAAGGAGGAGGTCAGCTGCTGACAGGTTTGGAGCAATGGGGGAGAAAGCAGTGTATCAGGTCTGCATCGAGACGTCAAGCTGGTCTGAGCTCTATTCTGAAAGGTAGCTGGCAGCCTCTGGACAAGCCTGCCATGGAAAAGTGAACAGCTGACCTCCAGTGCAGGGTTGTGCATGGGACTACAGCTACAAACAGATACAGAGCACATTGGATTCTGAACAGAGCCACGCTAGCGGAGCTGAGCAGGAGTAAAGCCATAGATGTACTCTTTATACAGGACACACAGCTCAGTATACAATGAAACACGATAGGGAATGACTTGGAGTCATGATGCTAACCTTATTGCAGGGGTAGCCATGTTGTTTTCACAACACCTTGTGCTAACAAACGTTTTAGTTTGCAAAGTAGAACAAGGTAGATTACAAGTAGTAGAGGCTGCAATCAGGAACAGTTTGTATTTATAAATGTATATGTGCATAATAATGGAGGTAGCTGAATTGGATTTTTCTGAAAACTAAATAATCAGTGAAACGATACAACAGTGCAGTAATTGTGGTGACGAGGGACTGGATTCACTCGAGCCTCACCCACCATCAGCCACCTTTCTATCCAGTGTGGCTGCAGAAAATTTCCTCACTGATGTTTGGAGGGAACTCAATTTAGCAGCTCAGTATACATGGGTAAACCTCACTGAGGGCAGCGTGAAGGGAGCCAGATAAAACAGGGTTTACATTAATCAATTTCAGTCTCCTAACAGGTTAACTGATGAAATGATATCTTCTGTTGGTTTTTAAGATCACCATAAAGAAATTAGATATTTCTCTGGTGGTATAACCTCAGTGCTGTCTGCATTGGCACTTTAATGTACAATTGGCCAATGATGAATCTTTCTGTCAGTCTCTCTGATTTCTGGTGTCAATGGAGACTTGAAAAGAAAGAGTTTAGCAGCCTAGTTCAATGGTGGGAGATAGGGAAAACATAGCCTACATAACATAACCTAACCCATCACAGATGAGTAAGTTGGCCATGAATTTTTTTCAGTAGTCTGTTCAGTGCTGACAGCTGCATAGGTGAAATACTGAGAGGACTGCCTCATCTGTATGAAGCTGTCTGATTCACTGGATTCAAACATCTCCTTTGAAGAAATATCTGCAGTGGTGCAGTAGCTCAGGTGTGGCCTGGATGTTGGACTTTTATCCATTGATCTGGATTAAGCTTTTGACTGAGTAGACCATTGTTAAGTTAAGGCTCTCAAAGATTTTGGTTTTGGATGGTGGTTTATTTTTATGGATTAGTGTATTCAGGTGCCACTGTTTTACTAAAAGGTGGTGAACTCAGTCAACCAGTCCCGGTTCAGGGAGACATCAGACAGGGATGTCCATTATCAGGGATGTTCTTGACCTGGCCATTGAGCCCCTCTTACATCAGGTGAGGCAGAGTCTTACTGGACTATCATTTGCAGAAAATGTCAGAAACACAGTTAACATGCTGACGATATTACCACTGTGTTAAGCTTAAGGCTTCCAGGGGGCAGAGTGACCACCAATCCAGATGATATGAGGACCCATGCCTGGACATGTAGACATGGTCTAACCTCTATGGGGTAGAGGATTGCAGCATGGAGATTGGTTGGGAGTTTCTGTTGGGGCTTCCTCTGCTCAGCCAGGGGGAGAGCTGCTTTGGACTGTGAGCTTAGTCTGGAGGGTTGATAGACTCTGTCAACCAAATGGCTCTATGTTGATAACCAGGAATTGATGGTCTCTCTTCTGACTTTAATAAGCAGTTCTGGAACAGTCTGTGACTGGAACTACATGGTGTTTTGTTGGACTGTTTAGGAACAGAATCCTTTCCTGCCTCCTGTCAATGAGCATTACTTTCCCTGCTGCCTAAGAAAGGAGAACTGGCCTATCTGAAGAACTGGAGGACACTCAGGGACATACTGATCACACCTTCTGTGTAAAAGATCAAATCAATCAAATTGAATACAGACAATGAGACTAGACTCTATAATGTTAATTTTTTTAGTTCTTTACCGTCCTGTGGAAGGAAGTGTGCAAGAACTGCACAAAGACTGTTGTACACCTGTGGGCCAAGCTGGGCCAAGGTTCGGAACCTGCACTCTTTGTAAGGGTTAAAGGAGTCAAGGTGGACTGAGTTTTTGGGTTCAGACATTTCCCCAAAAAGCAGCTAATGTTCTGTGAACAAGCTGTGCGTTGAATTGGTTGCACACAAGAAAGTAGCTATAAACAACTGAAACAACTGAGGCTTCATGCACATGCTCCATGCCTTCCTCTCTTTTTTTTTGGTTTATATCTGTGGCAGTGTTACAGCGCTAGTTACAGGCATGGCACACACAGCATTTTCGGTCATTTTTGGCATTTTCATGGGTATGGAGAAATTCCTGGAAACTATGCAATATTTGCAGGAAACATGTTTCAAGGGGATATAACCTCAGACAGAGACTCTGGCACATTTATTTGAAGGCTGTCATGTCAGCTATGTTTGACTTCTCCTCTCCTCTCTGTACAATCAATGGCCAAAGTGTGTCCATATGTGTGTATGTTCTAGATGAGTCATGACAACCAAGCATGGACTGATAACTGATTCATTCAAGGTGGTAAAGAAAGCCAGGGGGGGCAGAGGGCAAGAGAAGAGACCAACGCCTCCTCCATCACAGAAAGGTGAAGTGCAGCACAGTGTTTGTGCAGTGGTCATGTTTTCTGTGTTGTTTGTACTGTATCTAACCTCCACTCAGTGAAACAGGCAGTGAAGTTCAGATCTCAGTCAACCCTTACAGCCTAAGACAAAGGCTAAAATATATTTTTACTTTTATGTGTTTCTGATATTTTAATTGGTTTTGACTTCAGTTCCAGATAGTTTAAAAAATTTAGCTTTATTGATACATATGAATATGTGCCCTGTAAAATCAAAACTGCCACTGTGTGAAATGTCTGTTTTAAATTATATATAAGTCAGACTTTAATTGATTTGTTTGTTGTGTTTCATTGTTTGTGGGGGAAAAAAATTAAACTAGATACTTAATTTTCAGTCAAACTTGTTCATGTTGGTGTCTTTGTTGGATGTCTGTAATACTTAATACTTATATAGCAGTGACTTCAATTCTTTCTGGATATTTTTGATGGACTAGCGGCTGCATCTGAAACAATCAGAGAAGAGGAACTGCAGAAGCTCAGACAGTTTGATCTGGACTGGAGATTTGGGCCCTGCACAGGTAACACACACGCGCACGCACACGCACGCACACACACACACACACACACACACACACACACACACACACACACACACACACACACACACAGTACATGTATTTAAAAAGACCAAAGAAATGTGATAAAGGGGTGCCATCATCTATTCAGTGGTTTGTATCTCTGAGTAGTTAACAAATATGAATTGCTCTCTCCACAAGGAACTCAGTTGTTAAACTGTATAGCTGTTCATTTATTCAAAAATATGGATTTTATTTTCAAATGTGTAGTTTTTTTTATATAAATAACGAGGACGGTTTTTACTACAAGTGGTGCTTTGCTTCAGAGCAGATCTTCATGATTCACGGAATTCGCCTTTTCAATGTGCATTCTTTGTGGGCTGTCTATGACAGAAAACGTGGTGCAACAAGACTAAAGTCAGCAGAAATCTATACATGTGCACTAACCATTTGTGACTGACTGCTTCACCAACCTGAGTTGGTACAACCAGAACTGGCTGCACAACTTTTCCTTGAAGATGCAGCCATACCATCTGCAGACAAAGGAACTGTAAGTATATTTTCTTTTGGCATTTTGCACTACATTGCAACACTCTTCCAAAACAACTTAGCCAATGTCAAATATTTTGTCTAAATATGGTTGAGGTTATCATATAAACCCTGTGGAATAATCTGAGAGTAGACTGAGAGTGTGGGTGTCATTTCCCCAGTTGATTTTACAGATTTTCATTAATCATAAAATCCAAGAGGCTATTTAATCCCTGCTACTGCACAGCCTGTAGCTATTTTGCCTTTCTGCAAGTACAGTGTTTCCAGTAATATCAGGTATCGCGTGATTACACTGCTTGCAGTATTCACCCCTCTTGGTGTATTTTGGTAAATTTCAACCTGAAATTGAAATGCACAAACAGTTGAAAAACAGTTGTAAGAAATTCTAAAATGTAAAAAACTGAAAAGTGGTGCATTCATATATTCTCTCCCTTTGCTAGGAAGCTCCTAAATAAGACCTGGTGACACAAAATATCTCCAGAATTCACATAATTAGTTCAATTCAATCCACCTGTGTGTAATCTTAAGTGTCACATGATGTCAGTATATATACACTTGTTCTGAAAGGCCCCAGTCTGCAACAGTATTAAGGGGCACCACCAAGCAATCAGCACCATGAAGACCATGGAGCTCTCCAAACTGATCAGGGACAAAATTCTAGATGAGTACAAATTAGGTTTAGGTTATAAAATAAATGATCAAAAATTTTAAACATCCCACAGAGCGCCAGTAAATACATTATTAAAAATGGAAAGAATATGGTACTGTATCAAACCTGCCAAGAGAGAGGCATCCACCAAAACACTCAGAGCAGGCAGGGAAGGAATGCATCAGAGAGGTAACCACAGGTAACCCTGAAAGAGCTGCTTTTTGGACTTTTATGTCCGCAGAACACTTTTAAGTTGTATACTGAAGCTGGGCTTCATGAAAGAGTGGCCAGAAAACCCCCAATGTGGTATGCATGGTGTGTTTATCCAATGATGCAAAGGGGGTGATTACTTTTGCAAGGCACTGTAGGCTATCATATGATTTAATCTCTTAAACAGTACCATTATGCTATTTATACTGTTATTATTTCTCTTAACTACAGTACTAGTAACTATTAGGTTTCTAACATTAAGAATTAGACAATTATGGTGAGTATATCACATGACTGATGACTTCATTGTGTTACAGATTACAGGTTATTTCTTATATTGCTGTCATGTGACTTCTACTATGATCACCAAATATGTTGTACATGAGAATATACTGTAGCAGTAACACTAAATGCATTTTACAGATTATCTAATGGGAGAGCCTCACAGAAGGACGTTATCTCTGGGTGGGTGCTGTACATCAGTCAAGTGACAGCCTGACAGCGACCCAGCAGCCAGCAGCTACAGGATGATATAGCAGCACGGTGCTCCAGTATACAAAACTCAGGATCTGTGTATAGAAGTTGCTTATACTTTGTGCATTATATGTATCCAATTTATGTTTTCATATAATTTGCAAGGAATCAAGTAAGTGTCCTCTACATTTTTTTTCATGAAGCTTTTATGTCATTACTGCTGAAACCAGTCATGAAAATATGAAGGGTCAAAAACCTGGAGATAATTAGCTAATGCTCCACAGTTTCTTTCAATTTTAGTCCGAGATCCTGACAATGACTAGGAGTATTTGCATTACATACTTGTTTTGAGAGTGCCAACATGTTATCTTGGTATTAGGGTTTGACTGGTATAGGATTTTTGAAAGTGATATATATATTAGGGGCTGCTTTTGGACTGATATCACTATGTGACTATGTAAAGGTACAGAGGAAGGCTGCAAATGTCTTTATTTAAGAATATCCAGCTTTATTATACACTGTCAACCAATGGTTGAAAAACAGCATGCGCTGCTGGACAGACTAAGTGATGGCACCGTTTATACAACACCCCAAACAGCATCTTGTGTATTTTATGATCTGTAAAGAAGTTTTCATGTCAGCGCATGTCAGAAAGCATATATATGCTGATACTGTTGTATTTGTTATATTATATATATTTGAATATTGGTCGCCAACTCTTATACTGGTTGGGCACGACTTGGTATCCTCTCACAACAAATGTTTTGTACTTCATTTTTCTCTGTTGTCATTTCACACAAATGTTCTTGTAAAGACAGATGTTCATTTTTACAGTTTATGAGTTTATGGATAAGCACTATCATAGCATTGTGTGAGAAATACACATATTTATATCTACATCTAAATATCTATATTTGAATAGCAGTGTGACTTTCTCTGACTTTGCCATCTTACTCAGAGTGAGATGAGATCATAGTAGTTAAATCTACTGTTCACAGTGCAGAGATAGCAGGGACAAGATGGGAAGTAGGAGGACACTGATTAAAAAGAAAAAATACGTTTTTCAATGACTCCATATAATTAAAGGGATGTGATAAATGGGGTTCTTAACCACATAAATAGATATTTCTAAATGTCAGTATTTTTTTATTTGTAATTTTATATCCGCAATGGGTCAGATGATTGTGTGTAATAAAAATCCCTAAAATTTCATACTACATCACTGTATGGTTCAGCAGCAGAGAAGCAGAGTTAATGAAAATACTGGGCTTACGGTCACATTTGTGAATTGGAAACTGATAATAAACTGCTAATACACTGTGTCATATTTATACAGTGATTATACTGTATGTCAAATCTGGTATGTACAGCTTGTTCTGCTGCCACCAAGTGGCCAAAAGACATCACTCAATTCAGCATGTCAAAGACACCACTGGTAGTCCACCCTGCTCTGACCTCTAAAATGTTTTCTTGAATCTCTTTTTTGTTCTTCTTTTCTTCCATGTTTTCTTAAATCTGATGTGTCCCTCATGGATGTCTTGATGCACAAGTAGTGTTGATACTGTTTTTCTGTCCTGCATTATTTTTGGGGAAGGTATAATTGGGGTAAAAATAGGTTTTAATCACCCAAAACAATGAATTATTTATAACATCACCTCTGTTTTTTTCAGGCATAAGCAGACTGCAGAGATGGGAGAGAGCAAAGCTTCATGGTCTGAACCCACCTGAGGAGATCAGATACCTACTGCTGCAAACACACAGTGATGCCGAGTACAAGCTGAGGTAACACACAGTCATATCCCCAAAGAATTTGAAAATACAGTTAGAAAGCTGACAAGAACCTGATTACTGGGCTGACGTGACGCTGCTGTGTTTCTCAATAGTTACTCCAATACAGTAGGCAGTTTCGTCCCTGTTTTCATGTCATGTAACAGATGAAAATAATTTTGACACTATGCATTCTTAAACATTCCTTTAGAACAGCAAAGCCTAAACTTTACTCATGATTGATTGTCTGATGAGTGTGAAGTAATAAATAATATCGTCCTAATTCATCAGCTTAGATAAGTGGCAGACACCTTGAAGTCAGGCTCCCACACATACTTCATATTATTGTCAGTTCCACTTTATTGAATGGAGTATGTATCATGCTATGACAAAAAGAGTAGGCTGACCAAAGTCTGTCCACAGCACTGAGTGTTAGACAAGAACACATAGCTGACAGTGAATGTCTACTCAGTCATACCCTATTTATTATCTATATTATTAGAGATATTTAGTTAATCATAACTGTAATTTCAGTATTGATACATATATAATATTATACTAATTATACGTCTGTGTTTAATTTAAAGATGCTGAACATTTTTAGTGATGTTCTGCTCTGATTGTGTTTTGTTTTACAGTCTATGGAGTGAATATCCTTTTTGAAGAAGTCATCCTTCGAAAGACAGAAGCACATACTCTGGACCCCAACAAAAGTACAAAAATAAACAAACAAGTTTGTTCATGTTAACATTTTGAATCATATATCCATATCAAAAATATGTCTTGGAGGTATTCTATCTTTAAATTGTTAAAGTATAAAAGTGAGAAACCACAGCAAAAGAGGAGGGACCCCTCTTTCACTATGGAGACAGAAAATCCAGGTGTCCTTGTTTTGATGTTGTCCTATTTTTTTCCAACACACCAAGGGTTATTTACAAGCTAAATTAAAAGAAACTGTCAAAACACTGTCCTGTTCTGTGTTATAATGTTTAATGGAGGTCAGGATTAGCTCAATGGGAGTTTCTCCTATTTTCTATCTAACACATGGTCTGCACACTGACATACGTTTGCGTCAGTCTTTTTATAACTGGCCTAACCCACACACTCTCCATTTAGCACAGTGGGATATGTTCAGCACTCACAGCATGCCTGAAAGGTCGGGGTTAATCTTTGTTAGTGGTAACTATGGCAATGAAAACATGAATATGCTTAGTAGAATATATTTCCAATAACAATAATGCACATGAAGCTTTCTCCTTATACACTGCACATTCATTAAGGATATATTTTAAAATTATACTTCGTTAGAACATAACAAATATAACAGTAGTCTTGACAAGAGGAAAAGGAAATAACAAAATAGAACAGAAATTGGAAGAGACATACAATACCAGTGGTTTGTGACAAGCAGTGAAATGAACATGAATTAAGTATAAGTAATATATATATATATATTTAGATATATGAAAACATTCACACCGCCTGGGATCCTCCAAACAAAAGTTTCTCCCCATCAGGGGCGTGTGGTGCCATAGTGATGAGGGAAATGGGAAGAGGTGTTGTGGGCTCAGCATACACCAGTGTGTTGGTGTGTGTGTGTATATATGTATATGTATATATATTAGTGCTGTCAGTCGATTAAAGAAATTAATCGAATTAATTACAGGAATTAATTAATTAATCACATTTTAATGTCATATCTGCTAAAGGTCTCCTGATAAAGAATTTGAATTCTAGGATATTAAAAAATTGTAGTGCATAACTAATAAATTGAATACAGTAAGAAGAGAAGATTTGAAATCCAATTTTTTTTATTGGTGAACTGTGCTTCATAAATGAAATCCAAAAGTAAAGGTCAAACACATCCGCAAACCAGTTAGGGCAGGTGCATTATTCAAAAATGTAAAACAAATACAGCAATACAGTTAAATAAATAAAATAAAGCTGTCTTCAAAAATGTAAAAACTCCAGTAGAACCCTTTTTTTTGAAAAACTACAAATCACAGCGTTTTTATTCATCGTCCCGTCTCTGTTCTTTTTGTAAATAAACTTGCCGTTCAGTGGCCCGACTGAAGACGCACTTGCCTCATCCTCCTGAGTCTTGTCCATGTCTGTTTTTGTTTCCCACTGCCTCGTTAATTTGCCGGCGCAGGTGACGTATCACGGCCGAGAAGACTACGGGTCCTACAATGGTCCAAAATTCAAATGCGCAAGCATTGGCTCGCCACCGTTGATACTCATAATTAATTGCGTTAAAATTTCTAACGCGTTAAATTGCGGCGTAATTCATTTATTCGAATTAACGCGTTAAAATGACAGCACTATATATATATATATATATATATATATATATATATATATATATATATATATATATATATATATATATATATATATATATATACATTTGGAGCATAAATCAGGGTTTCTTGGCTTTTTTGTTACATGAGCTGATTTTTTTAAATTCAAAGCTATGAGAATATGATGAGGTTACACTGGTAATACAAATTTTCTCATTTTCAGTGAAACATTGTAAAGCGTTGTAAAGCACAAAATCAGCATAAATATCAGCCAACACAAACCAGTAGATGCCATGCCATGCCTTCGAGTGTGTTCACAAGTCCAAAAGAGATGATAAATAGTCTCTGGATGCACGTTACAGAAAGTGCAGGAAACATCAACGTCATTAAGAATGCAGTTGAAAAAAGGGAATGTCCTTCAGATTAGACACTATGTGCCGATTGGCTCTCATGTCACTCAGTTTATCGACAGGAGACGCACCTTCCGCTGATTGAGCAAGAAGTCGGTGACGTTGTAGTAAAGGCAGGACGTATTTGCAGTAAAGCTGCAAGTAGGCGGGATTTTAGAGGATTCTACACATTCATTCGTTAATGTGCTTTGCCAGTCTGACTTCTGGACCTCTTATTGGATTATTCTTAGATCCATTGAGGTTTCGTTTACCGTTAATCATGTTCATAACCGAGCAGAAGCATCAAGGTAAGCAGTATTAGCTGTGATAATGCCAGAAGCGAAACGATTTTTTACACAAAATAAAAGCTTAAAAGTCTGTTGGTGTTGGAAGATAAATAGCTGACAAATATCCTTTGGTTGTACAGTTTTAAAGGAATTTTCCAACATATCCTGAAACAATTTTTGCCATCAAATATACATTTAGATTTCACCGTGGCACGCGGCATTTCTAAAGGCGAGCTCTTTATTATGTAAATTTAGGTAGAAAGTTTTACTCTTTGATAGTTTAACTTGATATGATTGGATGCTGTATCTTGGAGTGTAAATAACGTCGACCCAAAGACTCTCTTAAAGCCGGTAGTAGTAATACAATATTCTCTGGATAAGTAGTCTTCCGCTGAAGAGAAACATTTGCCTTAATTTTTTGAAGACACAAATTTTACCTCTTTCAATGTCAATATCTTGATTTTTCGCTCACGATCGCCCTTCACAATATAACTTCATAACCTATTGTAAAAGCAATTTTAAGAACTAAAATATTTATGATCCTTTTTTTGTTGCCGTGGATAACTCTATTACACGGATGGTGTTGTGATATATCACACAACAGTGTAGGTACAGTGGATAGACGACCGCTCTGGTAAGCAAACTGTTCATCTAAGGAGGATTACCGTTAGAACATCACGTTAGCTTCAAACTAGCTAGCCACCTTCATAGAATGTAGCTCACAGAGTAACTGCTAGCTTTAGCCTGTTATGATGCGCCACCTGTCGTTGGACGCATGGCTTGTTATTATCATTATCGTTATTATTAGCGCACAACTAATCAATTATCCATCAATTACGCATTACTGGCAGACTTCATCAGCCATGAGCAACATATCTCAGTGCTCGACGTTATGCCATGTAAGACAAGATTTACGCAAAGCTACTCGTATTAAGAGAAAATGTATTATCGCTAAGCGTTTTATGTCGAACATAGAACACATAGACGGTGTCATCAATATTACTGTTTCGTACGAAAACAATTTATTATTACGAGTGGCACCTTCTCGTTTTTAAAATGCGCGACATCTTGGGCAAATTTGCATTTCTAATTTGGCGACAGAGCGTCAAATTGGCATATTTTAATGGGGATTCTGGGTCGGTATAGCAGCATAAAAGTAGATTGTCTAATGTGATGCAAGACGACTGTCTCTGCAAGCTCCAGTGTGTGTGGTTGCTTGGCTGTACACATTTAATTTCCAAGCCAAGTGATACTGTGACAGTGTGTAAAGTAACTGTGATTGCAGGCACCAAGGAGCAGCCTAACTTTCAAATTCTGAAAATACTGAAATCCTTTTTTAAAAATTGAAAATCAGCTCCATCTCTCATTTGATATACATGGCATGAGTAAGAGTGCTATGTTTTTAGAAATATTTTAAGCTATCATGAAAGTAAGACATTCTAAACTTGTATAATGCAGCTAAATATATTTGCTGTTTGCAACCCAAAATATCATTCTTAAGTCCATATTACCTTCCAAGAGTTGCAGTTGTAAAGAAGGTTGATTATATGTAAGCCTTTTCAATGGATGAAAACCTGATATTTTTGTAATGAAGAAACTTATTGCTCATATTGATTTTGCTTTTTCTTCTCTTTCCTTCTTCCTTCACAGTAATGGATAATGCTCATACCAAGACAGTGGAGGAGGTTTTGGGCTTCTTCACTGTAAATGAGTCTACAGGTTTAAGCTGTGAGCAGCTGAAGAAGAACAGGGAGCGATGGGGACCCAATGGTATGTTTTACAATGGATGTTTTTAGTTAAAGGCATACTGTATAGCCATTTATGAGTGGTGACAATATTTTTATTGTTTATTTTTCTCCATCCTTTCTATCTACATTTAACCATGTCTTTTCTCACAGAATTACCAGCTGAAGAAGGTGAGCTATCTCTCTGTCTAACTGTCTAGATTATAACAACTATCGCAGTCTTGGTGTCTGTCTTTCTTCTGCTGCTCACCGTGCTTCTTGGTATCACTGTGTAGGGAAATCCCTTTGGGAGCTGATCCTGGAACAATTTGAGGATCTATTGGTTCGAATCTTGCTGCTGGCTGCATGTATTTCCTTTGTAAGAAAACAACTGTATGCACAATGACAAGTGAACACATACATAACCTTTTCACAATGACTCATCATTATTTCTGCTACACGGTGTGTATGAATTGTCAAGTGATTATATTTTTACAAAAATTTAAAAAAAAATATTTTTTTTACAAAAATACACACAATACAAATGAAAGTGGACAAACACAAATGGTCAGCTTTCATTCTGCCACATTTTTTTGTCTGTTGTAGACTCTGGCTTGGTTTGAAGAAGGAGAGGGGACAATAACAGCCTTTGTTGAACCCTTTGTCATCCTCCTCATCCTCATTGCTAATGCTATTGTGGGAGTATGGCAGGTAACACATGTGTGTATAAGTAAGGTTTGTGGGTTGACAGTGATATGATATGTTGAAGACCCCTTTCAGAATATGATGTAATACAAAGTATTCTAAGCTCTATTTTCTGCATGCTGGTTCTTTCAGCATGATTTCGGCACGCAGTTGTGAAATGTGGTTAATGGCCCAAAAGGGACAGAATAAAGAAGAATCCACATGCTATTAAATCATCTTCCATAGCTTCATATCTTGTTGGCAGACATAGTTTTGATGCCATGTTCAAAATTTGATGTGGGAGGAGAAATCTGGCTTGATTCTTACATGGTTGTCTCTGTGTAGTTGATTATACACCATCGGCAGAAATAGTAGATGTTAGTGCTGGGCGGTATACCGGTTCATAACGAATACCAGTGGTTTTTTTCCTATGATTTGAATTTTTCATATACCCCAATACCGGCTGCGGCGGAAAGTCATGCCGCAGGACATTGTTTGAGAGGGGGCTGTTTTGCAGTTGCACCAAAAAAGCAGCACGCGAGAGCACAGCCTGTGTTGAGCAGTGAACAAAATGAACAACCCTGGTGAAAGTAGCGAAACTGAAGTTTCAGAATGCACAGAAAATGAAACAGAAGAACTGGTACCAAAAGGAGGAGCCGTGTCTGCTGTATGGAGGTTCTTCGGCTATAAAAAATCCAACGTCGATCAAACTATAATATTATGCAAATGTTGTCAGGCTAAAGTTGTAGCTGCAGGAGGCAACACAAGCAATTTGCTCCACCACCTCAGCTGTTATCATGTCCTGGAGTATCAAGAGTGCATAAATTCTGTATTTTGACTGCGACAGTGATGCATTCTGATTCCTTCACTTCATTAGAATTATGAGTGCCACCTCTTTGTGAACAGCAGAAACTGTATTAATACTAGTGTGAACATTAATGTTTTTCTATAATAGGTCATTATAAGCCAATTTACTGCAGTAATTATTCTCAAAATTATTAGAAAATGAGGTTAACTCACAGTAGTGCATGAAAGAAATTACCGTGAAACTGCTATAATTTTGAAAGATACCGTGATATAAATTTTTGGTCATACTGCCCAGCACTAGTAGATGTGTTCCCTGATTTGAAACAAGGGCCGTGTGGACAGCACAGCAGCATTACTTCATTAATTATTTAAATTTCCGGACGCAGTGAAAAGATCAGTCAGTTCTATGGTTAAACATCAGACTGATAAGCTTGTACTGACACATTTGAAGCAAAATCTAGTGGAGTAATGCAGTATGGGTCCTGAGATGCTCAGTTCTTTCAGGACCTTTTTTTTAATTAAAGTCTAAACACTAAGTCAAAATAGGATTATTACAGGCATGTTTTTAATGATTTGCAGATGTGGTAGGTATGCATAAAACCATGTTCCAATTAAATTCTAATAAAATAGCCTAAATAGTACAAAATGATCCATCCTATATGCTGTGAAGAAAACATGTCAGTGAGAATATATTTATATGAAATTAGAGGTTTCTGTCAGGGCATAGATTGAAATAAAACCCATTAAATCCCCTGAAACAACCAGCATTATTTTACTACATTATGCTTCATGGGAAAGGCACCTCTCCAAAATCCTGTTTGCTTTACTTACTGCTGTCACTGCTGGGATACCTTCATTTACTGAAATTATTGGAGCAGACACAGGGATTCAATGTTAACTGACCTTGAGTGTTTTTCAAATTACTAACTGGCAAATCTACAAACTATTTTGTATTTGTTTAAAGATATGAGGTGATAAAGATATTAATGATGTCTCCATTTTTCCCCCACTGGATAGATAAGGACTTTTATTTTGTAAATAAACTCTTGTTTGTGTGCATTTTAATTTAAAGTCGCAAATGGGTAAAGGATGAGAAGAACCATAAAGTTGAAGTTCACTTGCATGCCAGTATTCCAGCAGCTGCTGCACCAACATACATCAGCTCTTGTTAGATTTATTACCCACACCAGATTTGGGCCAATTTCTATTAATTTATAGGGGTTGTGTTTAAAGTGGGTTTGATGGAGACAAACTTTGTTTTGTTTCTTTCATAGCATTTCACTCTGTTGCTGCTTTTAAAGGGGAAGAGAGAAGGAGAGAAGCTCATATAATATGTCATTACAGAGGGTTGTCCCACCCCCACTTTTGCATGTCGTGCTCAGCTGTGCCTTGTTGCACTTGCTTTGTGTCCTGGTCACACCCATTTGTGTTATTTCCTTAAAATGCTGTTTGAAAACAGAACCCAATATGTCTTTAAAAATACAAACAGAGTTCAGGTCAGTGTGCTACTAGATCCACTAAAGCTAGCTAGGTAACCATGCTGAGTCACAACAATCCTGTGAACATTTGCATTTGGACTGTAATTATTTACATCACCGTTTCTTGGACTGTCATCACTCAAGGTGGTTCATATAGCAGCTATCATTGATTTTACTTTTTAATTTGAATTAATCTTTTGTGCATTTGTAAAAATCTGGATTCCAAAAAGTAGACATTTTAGACATGATGCAGCCCTGACTGACCTACTTACAAGTAACCACTGCACACATGTAGTAGAAAAATGCATGTTTAGTCAGAGCAGTTGCAAATGCAAGATCAATCTTGGGATTTTCAGAATTGACATCGGGTTATTCAAATACAATTAATGCATTAAGTAATCACTTAGCTGCTCTAGCAGCAAGTCATGGTTATTAAATTAACGACGACAACTGTGATAATAACCAGAGATTCACTGTACTTTAACCAAGTAACCAAGGCACTTTTCTAAAAAATAATTGTCTTGATTCTCAGACAAAAGAAGCACCAGAAGTTAAGTTTAGGGATCTTTGCAGATCTTTGAGAGATAATGAAAATCGGCAAAGTGATCCTTTAAGGTTCCCTTTTTCTTTCAGTAAGACCATATGCTCATGAGCAGTAATTTATTTTTACAGATCTCCTTTCCTCCTTTGTGGAATTTATGCTACAGTACCTCCACTGAGGAATCAGTGGAGAAACAGCTTCGGTGAAATGTTTGTTTTGTTAATAAATGCACCTTGTATGGTAGTACCTGTGGTTTTGCTTTGGGGTGGAATTATTTAACAACTTAAACCCTTCATATGCTGCTTTAACACAAGCAACTATCTTACGTACTGTGTCTTTCAGGAGCGTAATGCAGAGAATGCCATTGAGGCTCTTAAGGAGTATGAGCCAGAAATGGGCAAGGTGTTCAGACAGGACAAGAAGAGCGTTCAAAGAGTCAGAGCCCGAGACATTGTTCCTGGAGACATTGTGGAAGTTGCAGGTAAGCAGAGAGACAGTACTACAAAAAGCATGATCATACTCATCATACCTGTAGCAGAAGAATGGGTTGAAAAGAAAATCATAGGGGTAACCTGTTCAGTATTTCTTCAGTGAAATCCTCATCCTCTGACCTGTATCAATTTGTGTTTTGAATGTGAAAATATCAGCATACAGAACACCACAATGTATCTATTGGATTGTGCAAAAACAACTGAAAAATAGGAGATGTTGTTCTTTCATTTATCATAATGCAAAACAAAAATCCAAAAAGTCAGTGGAGATGCAAGGTTTGGTGATAACTGTCATCTGTGGCAACAGGAAAATGTATTTTCACTGTAGTCAATATTCACTTTCACTTTGGCTCTTAAGTGACAACAGTTTAAGTGAATAAGGAGAAACAGCTTTAGTGAAAATCATATTATTTGGTCATGATGTGCTTTCAATAGCACACATACACACACGAACCAATAATAAAGGAAAACTGAAAACCCAAGTGAAGAAAACCCCAGGTTTTTTCCATGATACACTAGTGCAGGGGTGTCAAACTCAATTGCACCGAGGGCCAAAACTCAAAGCATACTTTAGGTCGCGGGCCGAATAGGATAATCATTTATTGAACATATTAAAAGTAATATTTTTTGAACATAAATAGGAATAGAATAGGAATAAAAATAAATAAACTTAAACTTTATATAACTTGAAATACTTTGCTCTCTATAAAAATATCTCTTGTCAAAACGATAAAAGTTACAACTATGAACATGCTGCAAAAAAACATGAAAAATGAAATCAAAATTATGCTTATGCACAAAAGTAAAAATAACAAATCATAACATTCAGTTTTCTTTGCTCTTGTGCCATTTTATAAAAATAAACTTAAACTTATATCTTTAATTATTTCTGCTCTACATAAAAATGTTCCTGTCAAAATCATACAAATTCAAAATATGAGCATGGTCCAAAAAAACCCTGGAAATATAAATAAAATGTATAAAATTTTATAAAAATAAAAATAATAAGCTTGTCCTGATGTCTAGAAGTGCCATCTTAGATTAGTCAATGAAGTCAGTAAACATATACTCAGCCTCCCATCGGTTTTGAAAGGCTCTGTTTTGAGAATCAACTTTTCTTTTCGCCATTGTTAATGGCTAGCTTTGACATTACAATAGGGTTGCAGACAGTAACAGACGATTGACTTGAATGACGCGGGAATGTTCCCAGGTAACCTATCGCTCGGCAAGGCAGCTGTTGCACTGAATTATGGGATCTGTAGTTTGTGTGTTATCAGCACTTCATAACAATAATAATCGATCCATGTAAAATGATCTCGCGGGCCGGATATAATTGTATTACCGGCCGGATATGGCCCGCAGGCCTTGAGTTTGGCACATATCCACTAGTGTGATAGTGTGTCCGTAATACTGCCCTGAGCATAGAAAAACCTCCCTACTGCATAATTGTTTAGTATTAGTCAATCTTGGCAGTAAGAGAGTAAGCCAGTAAGAGGCAGCCAAGGAAAATGTGTGCCTGGAAAGCCCAAAGCCACAATCTCAGAATGCTCTGAAGTGTGGAATCATGAAAGCAAGTGTTACAGTGGTCTAGTACATTTAGAGTTCAAAGCTATTTTTGACTGGCAGTGTCTGCTAGCATTTGTATTCATTGCTCTCACTTTTTTGCCACTAATTTGTTGCTAGTGTGACCAATCTCAGTAGAGGAAATAGAAAATGTAATGTGGACCACTGTGTAGCCATCAGTTTTACTTAGAGGAGTTTTTGCCTTGTCAAAGACAGTAGTTGGATAGCCTAAGGGCCTTTTAAACATTTAACAGTGGTTTGAATATATGTAAACATGTAGATGTTTTAAAATCAGTTACATGGGTTATATGAACACTTTCAACTATAGTAACAGCACACACACACACACACACACACAATTTATCTTGAACCAACAAGAAAACTCTTCAATCCTTCAGATATGCACTAGTGTTTTGAGCTGCTCAGAGAAGAAACAGGGTTGTCAGTGTGTGATCCATTGTCCTTCTGACTGCATTTCTCCTCCAGAGCATGGAAACTTTGTGATACTAGAGTTGGAGCTAAAATCACAGGACAGAGCTCATCATTATATTGTACAAAAATACACAACAACAATGAACACAAAGCTCTTTTGTAATGGAACGATACCATTATATTTTGCCATTACTCTAGAAACAATGTCAATACATCTGGAAATGCTTCCTCCTGATTTACCTTAAGTGAACGTAGCCTTGGTCTGGGGGAGTTCATGTCATTAGGCGGTACCCGCCGTTCATTGGGTATTTCAACCCTGACTGCAACACCCTCCCGATGGTGGGTCGTCAGTAGTGGCCAAACTACTGCCCATCTTTGCCTCCTGGTTTCCAGCTAAGCTCCTCTTTCCAGTTCCATATCCAACCTCTTTCAGCTGCTTCCCCCATTCTGCGGGCTGCTGTCTTCATCTCCTTCCCTATCACTAAATGGCTGTGAGCATTGTCATCCTCTGCAGCCAACCTCGAGCGGCAACAGCCAAGCCTGCCAAACTTTCCCCCTGCAATCATGCAAGAGGTCCTGGTATTTGGTGCTCTTTTTGTTCACATCCCTCTTCCCATGGGACTGTAAGTTCTATGAGGATGATTTTTTCCCCTCATTAGACCACAGTACCACATCCAGCCTCAGGGTTGTCTGGACAATTTGGGGGAACTGCATTCTTCCTCCCAGGTCGACCTTCATTTCCCATGGTCTGGCCTTTCTCCTTCCCTTATGAACTGGATTGATGTTTTCCGAGGTGGCTGGCATTTTTTCCTTCTCTAATATCTGCTCTAATGTGTTAGCCACTTTGTTATGGCACCACCTTGGGTGAGTGGTGTTTTACACCCAGACAAGATGCATGCCATATTGCCTCTCTCCCCACAAAGCTTGCACAATAGATCCTCTCTTATTCCCCACTTGTGCAGGTTTCCTGGGGTTGGGAGAGTATCGTACACTGATCTCAGGAGGAAAGAGATGCAGAACGGCTCCAGTCTCCCAAGTGATCCTTCTCTTGGGGAGGTCCCATTTGGTCCAGGCTCCTTGGGAAGCCAGTTACACTGCCCTTGACCTACGTCCTTCCTCTTCAAGGATCATACCTCCTCCTAGATCAGGGGTGGGCAAACTTTTTGGATCAGGGGCCCCATTGACTTTAAAAATTTGACACATGGGCCGGGTCAGCACCAGATGCATACATATTAAACATAAACATAAAAAGGCATTACAGTGTTATTACTTACATTAACTTTTAGTGGGAACAGTGTTGTTTATCACCCGTTTTTGCCAGTGCATCAAAGTCCGGTGTCAGTTTTGTTGTGGCAATTCTCAGAACAGATCTGAGGTGTTCATCACTCAAATGGGATCTGTGGGGTGCTTTGTTGATGATCACACTAAAAGTCTGTTTGCACGCATACGTAGAGCCAAACAACACCAGCATTCTCTGTGCCATCTTCTGGATGTTTGGAAATTTGGCTGCACTTAATGAAGCATAAAACTCATCCAGTTTAAGAGAGTTGAACTTCTCCTTCATAACAGTGTCACATTGGAGATCAATGAGTTCCAACTGCAGCTCTTCTGGCACTGTTTCAGGATCTTGTGTGAAAGGACATGAAACCAGCTGAAGTGACTTGTCAATTTTTCCCAAATCAGAGGGCCGACGGCAGCATTCTCCATGCAGCTCATCCAGTGATTTCCTGTATTTTTTCACATGTCGAGGGGCCTCTTTCAGTGTCGCCAGTGTGGGGAAATGAGCTAATGACTTGTTTGACATTTGCTTTGAGAATAAGGTGAGCTTGGTTTTGAAGGCTCTCACGTTTGTGTACATATCATGGACAAACTGATCTTTCCCTTGTAGTTTTACGTTCAGCTTATTCATGTGTGTCAGTATGTCCACAGCAAAAGATAAATCACAAAGCCAATCGTCAGCTTTCTCAAGTAGCTCCAAAAATGAGATAATCTCTTGTTTGAGCTCCCACACTCATTGACACACTTTCCCCAAACTTAACCAGTGGACATTGGAGTGGTAAAGCCGGTCCTGGTGATCAGCGTCAGTTTCTTCAAGAAACGTAATAAACTGACGATGCTGAAGTCCCCTCGCTCGAATAAAGTTTACGAGTTTCTGGTTTCACTACGTGGTCAAGCTGCAATACAGATTTACACAGTGCTTCCTGGTGGATTATGCAGTGTAAGAAAATTACTTCCTGCTCAGGGTTGTCCTCTTTCACCCGATCCTGGATTCTTTTGAGTTTTTTTCAGTCAGATTTGGCGATCCATCTGTGGTAACGTTGATGAGCGTACTCCAAGGTAGCTTGTGCCTTTCCATTGCCACCGACGTGCTGTTATACAAATCCTCTCCCCTCCTTTTTCCCTTCAGTGATTCCATGGCCAAAAACTCCTCCGTTATCTCAAAATTGTCATTAATCCCTCTGATAAAAATTAAAAGCTGAGCGGTGTCCTTTACGTCGTTACTTTCGTCCAGTGCCAAAGAATATAATGTAAATGACTCCGCTTGTTTGTTTAGCTTGCTAGCTAAATCTTTGTCAATTAGCTCAACACGGCGAGTCACTGTCCTGCGTGATAAGCTAATTTTTTCAAATTTGTTCTTGCTCTGAATTTGAGCAATTCCGTACCAATTTTTGGCGGGCCGGATGAAAAAGGCAAACGGGCAGTATGTGGCCCGCGGGCCGTAGTTTGCCCACCCCTGTCCTAGATCATGGCTTAAACTTAATTCTGGCCCACATTGCCATGTGGTCCAGAGCAGTTAACACCTATCTCGCTTCCACATGGGTTGTGGTCATCACGGTAAAGTCATCCATGTAAACTCTTGTTGGAGGTTGTTGAATGCCTGACTCCATTTTTGAACCCTGGGCTTCTTTTGCTGCTGCTGTTATTAGGAGGTTCATTCCTCTGATGAAGAGGATAGGGGAGATTGTGCAGCCTGTTACGATTACCTTTTCCAGGTTTTGCCACTTAGTTGTAAAGTGGGCTGTCCTGAATCATAGCTGGATTCCACAAAAGTAGCTGGTGTTCATTCATTTGATGTGCTGAGGAATGTGGTAGTAGTTTAGTGCTGCATGGATCACGGCATGAGGGATTGATCCTTAGGCATTTGCCAAATCCATCCAGACAGCTGTCAGGTTGCCTTTGCTTCCTTTGGCCTCCCAGATCATCTGACTGAGGACTCCACTGTGTTCCAGACATCTAGAGAAGCATGGGATTCCAACTTTCTGGGTATCGGTGTCAATATATCCGTTCTCTGTCATGAATGAGGTCATCCTCTTGGCAAGTACAGAAAAGAAGATCTTGCCTTCTACACTTAGTAGAGAGATTGTTGTAATTGACCAATGGTTGATGAGTTCTCTTCCTTTGGCATGAAGCAGCCTTTTGCCCTCTGCCAGCATGACAGGATGGTGCCCTTTCTCCAGATCCTCTGGAACAGCTTCCACAGAGGAGCATTGGGCATTTTTGTATACCTTTTATATGGTATACCGCTTGGGCCAGGGGCAGAACCTATTCTGGCCTTCTTCACCACCTCTTCGACTTCCTTCCAGGAAGGTTCGCTGTTGCTGAACTCTTTTTCAGGGGCCTTAGTGCTGTTGCACTTTGGGTTAGCACCCAGGGCCTGGTTTCTGAAGATGTCATCTCATTCTCCTTCAAGAAAGCCTGCACGTCTTCTCTGGGGCTTGTTAGCCTTCCAGATTTTGCTTCACCCAGCAGTGTTCTGGTGAATCGGAAGGGGTCTTTGGTGAACAGTGATCTTTTGTTTTCCCTATCCTTCCTCTTCTTCCAATGCTTTCTGCTCTTCGAGGTGCGCAGAGGCATTTTCTGAGTTGTCTTCAGGTCAGGTCCTTAATGCCTCCCCTTTCCTCAGCCAGGGTTCTTTTGAAATTGTTGTCAGAAATCTTTGTGTGTCTGACCAAAGTCCCAGAGCACTGGACTGCAGCTCAAAGAAAAAAAGGAGAGATGTTTGCAGTGTACGTGAGATACACCCAAAGAGTGCTCTGATCTGTATTGGCATGTGTGCCTTCTTTTATTCTCATGTGTTGCACTTGTCCACGCTTAAAGACCAGCCCTCCTAACCTTATTGTAACCTATAGAATTACCCCAGTATAATTTTCCTTATGTAAACTGTTGTGGCATCTAAGCATCCTTCCTGGGAATATGCCCTGACATATCCAAACATTTTCGTACAGGTTTAAACATGTTTTTCCCTTTTTTAAAAAAAATGTCATATGTGAATACACTCTCTTTAGCGAGAAGTGTGACTGCTCCTCAGTCTATGTGACTTTCTGCAGGTGCACTTGGGAGGACACCAGTCTGCCAGTCTACTACCGGCGCCCACTGGCGCCTACTGTCAGTAAAAAATATGTTTTCAACAATATATCTTCTGTTATTGTGATAATAGTAGGTGCGTTTTGGGGCTCATTAGGCCATTTTCAAATATTTTCAAACCATATATCTTATCATATAGCTTATCATGACAAGACCAGGCATGCGAGGATTACATGAGTACACTGCATGTTTCCTGCGACTACTTAACACACACAAGAGCCGTATGGTGTGGGGGAGGAATGATTTCCTCAGTCTGTCCGTGGAGCAGGACAGTGACAGCAGTCTGTCACTGAAGCTGCTCCTCTGCCTGGAGATGGCGCTGTGCAGTGGATGATCTGGATTGTCTATGATGGCTATGATGGACAGGAGCCTATTCAGTGTCGCTCTGCCACCGATGTCAACCTGCCTGGCTCGGTGCCAACGACAGAGCTTGCCTTCCTCAAGACTTGTCCAGTCATGCGGTGTACTTCCTCTTGAGGCTGCATTCTTGCAGATGTTGAAGGATGCCAGCCTTCTGAGGAGGTACAGACGGCTCTGTCCATTCCTACACAAAGCATCTGTGTTGGCAGTCCAGTCCAGTTTATCATCCAGCTGTACTTCCAGGTATTTGTAGGTGTGCACAATCTCAACACAGTCCCCTTTGATGAGAACAGACTCAGGGTGCAGCCTGGTTCACCACCCTCTCCCTTGTCTTGGTGATGTTGAGGAGCAGGTGGTTGGAGTCACACCATGTGACGAAGTCCTGGATGGGTTCTCTGTACTCCTCCTCCTGCCCACTCCTGATGCAACCCACGATGGCCGTGTTGTCCAGGAACTTCTGTACATGGAGCACAGTTCCCTGCAGTGCTCCTGTGCTGCTGGTGACAATTTAGTCCCCCAGTCGCACGTACTGAGGTCTGCCAGTCAGGTAGTCCATAATCCATGCCACTAGGTGTGATCCTACTCCTATCTCTTTCAGTTTGTTCCTCAGGAGCTGAGGCTGAATGGTGTTAAAGATGTAGCTCCACGTTAGCATCTGGGATGCTAGCTGTTAGCCACGTTGAAATGTGGCTAAAGCACAATAGACTTCAGTCTCTGAATGTCTTGGTGTTGTTTGTCAGCGCAGCCAGTTTGTCGATCTTGTCCGTTAGTGAGTTCATGTTTACCAGACTTGAATCTCCACTTCTTAGCTAACCGATTAGCTTTTAGCATAGCGTTGGCTCTGCAGCCTTGATTCCTTATGTCACCAGGTAAACGCAGGACCATACTGATGCAGGACTTTGCTTTCAGAGCGTGTAAAAAGTTACTTGAAGAAATGAGTCTCAACATTGTGGAATTGATATTCATAGGATAGAACATACGTTTCTAGAGAAACCAAGAAAGTTAGGTGAGAAAATAGAAAAGTAGAAAAGTAGAAAAAGTGCAGAGTGCATGGAGCTGCTAGAGGCTGTCACTTGTGTCGGTGCCAGAAGTCAATGCAAGTAACATTATGATGAATAACAATAACATTACCTCACCAGTTAGGTGCTACTTTGTAATGGTGACCACACCCTGGAGACAAAATATCGTACTGTATGATGGCTTAGAGAGGACAATCTTCCTTCAGGATGCCACTCAAAGGCTGCAGCTTCAGGGAACCTCAGAGAATCTCCCCCTAATAACAGTATGTCAAGGTCTAAGGATGGTATATGGCTCATCAGTGACATTCAAACTCTCCCTGGCTGGTCAGCCAAAATAGTTTTACAAAGTTTTGGTTTGCATACACCAATGTGTGAGAAGGTCTGCCCAGGGATCGCGCACAGGAATGTTCACAATTTGATTTTGATCACTATTCAGGATGGGCAAGGAGATGAATGAACTGAATGATACACTGTGTTTAAAAAAACTAAACAAAGCGAAACTCAAATCATCAATTTGTGGCGGCCACATTGTGCAGGAAATCCTGTGTTAGTCTGGATAGCGGTATTGATAAGCTCATTGATGCATAAGCTCAATGATTTTCGAATTTTGAGAAATTTTGAACCAGGTCTGTACAGAATGGGATCTCAATCCTGATCCCTAGCTGTGACAATGGGCAAGCAGCATCCGAGATGTTTTCTGTCTCCTGCTTAAGGAGATTAGGTCAAAGTGTACTGAACAGTGGCTAAGCAAAACAGATGTGGACTCACAGGCTGCACTGCTCAGACACATGGTGCTACCAGTCATGGCAGCTGGAGTGCTCAGCTCACACCATGAGACACAATTACAGAGTTTTAGTGAGTCAATATGACCCCAAGTGGTTATCATCCAAGGGCTAACTATAAATTTCCTGACTTCATCATCCATCAAGATGGTGCCTGGCGAGGGGCAGCCAGCTACAGAAGCTCCTGTTCACTTCTGAACTTTTTCTCTTATTAGTACTTTCTGTGTGTTTTTTGAGTTTTACTTTGAACATTGTTTAAATGCTAAGTATCTTGCACTATGCAAATCCAAGCTGCCTGGTTTGCTCTGGTTCTCCTAGCACTTCTTTTGCTGTTTACAACAGTGAGCGGAGATCCCGTGTGCCGCCATGGCCGCACTGTTTATACTTCGGATCAGCTGTTGGCCCTCCGTAACCAGTGGCAGAGCTAGACTTTTATCCTTGGGGTGGCCAGGGGGTGGCCAAGGCTATTTCTGGGTGTCCACAGACTATGTGATTATGATTTTTTTCCTGGACCAATCTGGGCAAATAGACCACTGTAGATGTAAGTTTAATATTCAAACTTTTCAGCTACCTGACAGGCTAGCTACCATCTTCATGTTACATTTAATTTAAGCCAGCAGAGCATGAAACAGCTAGCTGCCTGATTCCCTGCTAGTTTCATTCCTCTAAAATCAGTGGAAAACATTTCAATATAAATAGAAATAGAAATAGAAACTGAATTAAATGTAGACGTAAATGTGGAACGGCTGCTGGAAGCTGACACATCATCTGTAGACGGCATGAAATATAACATTAACTTAGCTTGATACCCATGACTTGGAGCAAAACAGACTCCTATCTGAACACAGAAATGGTTTTTAAACAATGACTCAGTAGGACACCACCCTAAAAATTTTAGAATGAGGATTTCACTGTCCATGATGGCTATTTATCCCTGTACAGAAGGGACTTAGCAGTCAATAGGCATCACTGATTTTAAAATGCAACTGGCTCCTTTCGACAAGACGTGCGGTGCCGTGAGATGTCAATCATCTGGAGTGGCACCTGGGGGGTTCAATCAGATTTCAGGGGCGTCCAGTGCTACCCCGGCCTCCCCTATAGCTCCGCCTCTGTCTGTAATAAAGCAGTATGGCCCCACGAGAGACCCGTCATCCTTCGGGAGCCGAAGAGGAGCGGCTCATGCTGGAGTTGAACGCCAGGCCAATAGGAGATGCTACAGACCTGTTCTCTCATCTGTCATTATGGGGAATGTAACATCTCTCCCCCAGAGTTGGTGGCACTAATCCAGCACCAGCAGGACTATTGTGAGTGTTGCATCATGCTGTTTATGGAGACATAGTTTACCCCACTAAATGTAACATGAACGTTACACTAGTTGGCTTTCATCTACTGTGGGTGGACAGGACAATGGAGAGCAGTAAGAGGAAAGGAGGAGGGCTGGCTGTGTTTGTTAATGATAGATGGTGTAACCCTGGGCACATCACTGTCAAAGAGCAATATTTCTGGAAGGACATTGAGCTGTCAGCCAATGGCATGAGGCCTTACTACCTGCTGAGGGAATTCTCACATGCTATTGTAGTAGCCGTGTATATCCCCCCCCTCTGCTAATACCGACACAGCTTGTGATGTCCTTCTCTCAGTTATAAGTAGGCTACAGACACAGTATCCACAGGCCCTCCTTCTAATTTCTGGGGACTTCAACCATGCCTCTCTGTCCTCCACTTTGCCCACATTCACCCAGTATGTCACCTGCCGCACCAGAGACAATAAAATATTGGACTTATTCTTTGCCAGCTCCAATTGAAGGACACAGGTCTGGATGGCATCAGCTCAAGGCTCCTTAAGTCCTGTGCAGACTAGCTGTGCAGTACAATGGAGTACATCTTCAACTTGAGTCTGAAGGTGGGGAAAATGCCACTGCTATGGAAAATGTCCTGTTTGGTTCTGGCTCCGAAGAAGAGGTCGCCACAGCAGGAGGATTTCAACAACTACAGGCTGCTGGCACTGACTTCACACCTGATGATGACCCCGGAGAGGCTGGTCCTTGTCCACCTCCACCCACTGGACAGATGGACAGATCATCAATGGACCCACTTCAGTTCGCCTACCAACCTGGTATTGGAGTGGATGAGAGCTCTCTCTTACCTGGAAAAGCCCTGGTGCACTGTAAGAATCACGTTCTTTGATTTCTCCAGTGCTTTCAATACAATACAGCCTGTGCTCCTGAGGGATAAGCTGGAGAACACGGGGTGGACCCTCATCTCTCATCCTTGATACTGGACTACTTCACTAACCAACCACAGTACGTGAGGGCTCGGGACTGTGTCTGACATGCGTGTCTGTAGCACGGGGGCCCCACAGGGAAGGTCTTGGCTCCATTCCTCTTCACCCTCTACACTGCAGACTTCATGTACAGCTCCACCACTTGCCACCTGCAAAATTTCTCTGATGGGGATGATAGAGAGTATAGGGAACTTACCCAGGACTTTGTGGACTGGTGCCAGCGGAACCACCTCCAGATCAACACAGGGAAAACCAAGGAGCTGGTGGTGAATTTTCAAATGCGCAGACAACCACTGACATGGGTGAACATTCAGGGTATGGACATTGAGACAGTGGACTCTTATTAGTATCTGGGTATTAGATAGATAGATATATAGATAGATTACTTTATTCATCCCTGATGGGAAATTATGTTGTCATAGCAGCAATCCGGTACATTAAAATACAATAGAAATACAATGACATAAAACACTGAGATATAAAAAATAGAATATAAATGGACTAGAAGTAAAAATAAAAGTACGGAATGGGACAAGGGCACTTGAGAAAACACAGGATAAATAGGTAAATAGGTAAATAAAGGATAAAAGATGATGTTAATATTACAGATGGTAAGAGGGTTATGTTACTTTTAGTAATAAAGTAATAATATATCTGATATACAGTAATAGTAACAGTAGCAATAGTAGCAAGAATATAATATAATATATAAAAGAATAATGTGTAATATATAATAATAATGATGATAATAATAATAATAATAAATATACTAATATATAGTAATAGTAGCAGTAGTATCAACAGTACATGGCAAAGCAGTGAAGGATTCAAGTGCAAACGGTGGTAGATTTAGTCCAGGTGTGTGATTGTGGTTTTGACAGAGGTTGATGAGTTATATAGTCTTATTGCACATGGTAGGAATGATTTCCTGTATCATTCCTTAGAGCAGCGGATTTGAATGAGTCTGTTGCTGAAGCTGCTCTTTAACTTGTCTAGTGTTTTGTAGAGGGGGTGAGAGGGATTGTCCATGATTGCCAGCACTTTTGCTAGCATCCTGTCCTCCACCACCTCCTCCAGGGTGACAAGTTTGGAGCCAACAACAGACCCTGCCTTCCTGATCAGTTTGTTGGCATCGTTTGCCTTGATGCCTGCACCCCAGGACACCGCAGCAAAGAAGATGGTGCTTGCCACAACAGACTGATAGAACATCTGCAGCATCTTGTTGCAGACATGAAAGGACCTGAGCCTCCTCAGGAAGTAAATCCGGCTCAGGCCCTTCTTGTAGATGAACTCTGCTTTGGTGGTCCAATCTAGTTTATTATTGAGTGGAACACACAGGTACTTGTACGAGTCCACAAGATCCACATCCGTCCCACTGATGCTGACAGGAGAGGGCAGGGGCTTGTTCATCCTGAAGTCCACCACCATCTCCCGTGTCTTTGCCACGTTGAGCTGCAGGTGGTTCTCCCCACACCACTTCACAAAGCGGTCGACCACGTCCCTGTACATAGTCTCCCTCCCCCCCTCCACACACCCCACAATGGCTGTGTCATCAGATAATTTCTGCAGATGACACGACTCAGTGCAGTACTTAAAGTCTGATGTGTATGTGGTGAAGAGGAATGGAGACAGCACAGTTCCCTGGGGGGCTCCGATGTTACTAATCAGATGACCAGACACACTGTTCTGTAATCTCACAAACTGCGGTCTGCCCGTCAGATAGTCATCAACCCAAGTGATGAGGGGAGCACCCACCTGCATGCTCTCCAGTTTGGCCTTCAGCAGGCTGGGCTGGATGGTGTTGAAGGCACTGGAGAAATCAAAGAACATGATGTGGACTGAGGTGTTGGGTCTGTCCAGGGAGGAGTAAGCCTTTTGCAGCAGGTAGATGATCACATCATCAACTCTGACATGGGGCTGATATGCGAACTGCAGGGGGTCTTGCGATGGGCCCACCAGCAGTCTGAGGTGTGCCAAAACCAGTCTCTCCATTACCTTCATGATGTGAGAGGTCAGTGCTACTGGCCTTTAATCCCCCAGTGCTGCAGGACATCCTTTTTTGGGCACTGGGACCAGGCAGGATGTTTTCCAAAGCACCGGCACTCTCTGAAGATGTAGGCTCAGGTTGAAAAGGTGCTGGAGAACTCCACATAGCTGAGTGGAACATGCCTTCAGCATGTGAGGGCTGATGCGGTCCGGTCCAGCAGCTTTCCTCTGTTTGAGCCTCTCCAGCTCTCTTTTCACCTGGCTGGTGGTGATGTGGAGTCTAGACTGGGGGGTGGAGGATGCAGCAGGGTCTGAGGTGGATGTCAGCAGTATGTTGGAGAGTGGAGGTGACAAGGGTGGTACAGAGGGGTGTCTGCCGTAGGAGGTGGCGGGGGTCTGTGTGGGCTGTGAGGATGACCTGGGGGTGGGAGGTGGGGCAGGAGGGAGTGGGGGGAGGAAAGGCTGTTGCCTGGGGAAGCAGTAGAAGGGGTGCTGGGGGAGGGGTTGGAGTTAAACCTGTTGAAAAACAGGTTCAACTCATTGGCACGTTGTTCATTCCCCTCAGCCGCACCTCCACTTTTCCTCTGGAAGCCGGTGATCTCCCTCATGCCCCTCCAGACATCCCTGGTGTTGTTCTCCTCCAGTTTGTGGTCCAGTTTTCTTCTGTAATTGTCCCTGCTCTCCCTGATGTTGCATTTGAGCTCCTTTTGTACCCACTTGAGTTCTGCTCGATCCCCTGATCTAAAGGCCCGCTTCTTCTCGTGGAGGAGGGCCTTCAGGTCGCTTGTTACGCATGGTTTGTTGTTACCTGAACCTGAAGATTTGTTGGCTCTCATTCTGACAAGTCTTTTACTACTGGGTATCTCTCAAACCAAGACTGATGCATCTGATACATAAAATGAAGCCTACTTATTGTTAATTGACCTTCCTCTGGTGACATTAGCATGGCAGTTACAGCTGGCTATAAATGATAAGCTGCTTCCTGAATGCTTCGTGCACTGCTCTTTGCTAATGACAAAAAGAGATCAATTATAACAGATTTGTTACCTTCAGACACCAGAAGTTAATTTCGGATCTTGAAGTTCATCAAAAATTATGTTTCACATTCACATACATTTTCACGTCCATGTACCGTGAAATGCCCAGTTGTCATTAAAAACAGCAGTGTTGCTGCACATGCAGGATTAGAGTGGAGTAAAGATCCAGTAACCAATACCGAGCTATTCAAATATGCCTGCAGGTCTTAACATTTTTAGTTGAAAACACAATGAAACTTTATCGGATTTTCAATTTTTTTTTCTTAATAAAAGGATACAGAGAGACAGTAACAAAATTGTTATGATTAATATTATTATTATTTGAATACAAAGCCTAGGTACACTAGGCTTTTGTTACTTTGCTTCAGACAGTTTTTGTTCAATAATTATGTAATTATTTTATACAGTTACTCTCACAGATTAACAATTTAATTTTGGGGGTGGGTCGTGCAGGGCGTGTTCAATGTGCATGTGGAGACTAATGCAATTTAGAGAGGGAATGTAACCCAGATTATTTTCTGTAGCTACAGTTAACAGATGTAACCTGAATGCATCATTTGCAGGCAAGTTTCTCATTTTATGAGAAGAATGGGGTGATCTCTTTCTTGTTAATTAGTGTTGGTCCATCCAAGCATAGTTATTGTTTATCCTTCAAGGTGTTTCAAATTCAAGGACACTTTGGCTTTCATTCGAAATTCAACTTTCTATAATTTTTCTCTGTTCCTACTTCCCCAGTTGGTGATAAGGTCCCAGCTGACATCAGGCTGACAACCATCTGTTCCACCACACTGAGGGTGGACCAGTCCATTCTGACGGGGGAGTCTGTGTCAGTGCTCAAACACACAGACCCTGTACCAGATCCCAGAGCTGTCAACCAGGACAAGAAGAACATGCTCTTTTCTGTGAGTCTCAAAAGCCATATCTTTCAGGTTACTGTTACAGCTTGTTCAATGGCCGTAACATAAGGAGGGATAAGACATGACAAGAATATGAACTAACTGAACATAATTTATTTGCAAAATGAAGCAAAAATTACCTAAACAATCAGAAAAACACCATACACAGGCCAGGGAGCCAGGGAGCTGAAAGAGACTGTGGGGGGAGTGAAAAAATACCTATTCAAGATGATTCAAGATGGCGCCATGGACAGCTGCCTCGGTGTATAGGTGCACTCTTGTTTTCCTTATTTTGAGTTTTAATTCAGTTTTTGCCACTGCTTTGGTGGCCACTACTCCAGGGAAGATCTCATGACCATTAGAGGTACTACCCCGGAGGACTTATTTTCCATTTTTCTCGCCCGACTGCGATTTTAATGCCCATCCTGGTCAAGGAGGCTTGCATCAAGGTGAGACGCCGCAAAACAGGAAAGTGCTCAGGTGCGCTGGTGCGTCTCCGCTAGTGGTGGGCGGATCGATCCAAATATCGATAGTATTGATACCAAGTCGGTATCGGTCTCGGATCCATACTAGCCTGGTGAGATCGATTCTTTACGTTCCGCTGTTGTTTGCAATGCTGCGGTTTTGGCAAAGAGGAAACAGCCAGGTTGCCGGACTCGCCGCTCCTGTGACAGCGCAGAGCAGGCACACTTTGCTCCCCCTCCCCTCTATTGTGTTTAGATGTTGCGCCATCACATGAGTCACGTGACGTGACTTAGACGTGCAAAGCAAAAAAGATTTTTCTTAAAACATTTGATAATAAAGCATTTTCTATTTAATTATAAACTTTGCCCTAATTCTGTCCTGGGTTTTAACTATTAAATAATAAAAAAGGAAACAATACAAAAACACTTAAGGTCACGAAAATTAATTGAGATTTAGCAATTCAATGATGCATCCACCTTATTTATTGATAAGTATCGATATCTGTATCGGTATCGGTGATACTGGCCCGTATTTACTTGGTATCCGATCGATACCAAAATATGCAGTATCGCACACCACTAGTCTCCGCCGGTGCGGACTACGCTCAGCGCTCCCTGGGATATTCCTCTCTAACGTGCGCTCACTCTGCAACAAGATGGATGAGCTGAGCCTGCTGCTTAATAAAAACAGAGACTTTTCCACGTCCTGCGTTTTGTGCTTCACGGAAACGTGGCTGTGTGAACCTGTACCGGACTCGGCACTACAGCTGAGCGGCTTCGAACTTTATAGAGCGGACAGGAATACGGCGCTTGCAGGCAAAACGAAAGGAGGTGGAATTTGCTTTTATATTCACAATGGTTGGTGCTACGATGTCACAGTACTGCTTCAGCACTGTTCCCCGGACCTGGAGGCCTTCATCATCAACTGCAAGCCCTTCTACTCGCCCCGTGAGTTCTCCTCATTCATCCTTGTCGGTGTTTACATCCCACCGCAAGCGAACGTGCGCGAGGCGCAGCGCGCGCTGGCCGACGAGATACTGAGAGCAGAGCGCACAAACCCGCCTTGGTTACTGTTCTTGGGGACTTTAACAAAGGTAACCTCTCCCATGAACTCCCAAAATTCAAACACTTCATCAAATACCCCACCAGAGAGGGGAACGTCCTGGACCACTGCTACTCCACCATCAGCGGTGCTTATCATGCTGTTCCTCGTGCTGTACTGGGCCAGTCCGACCACATAATGGTGCATCTGATTCCCAGCTACAGGCAGAAATTAAAACTCTGCAAACCAACAGTGAGGACATCAAAGATGTGGACCAGAGAGGCAGTGGGGGAACTTCATGAGTGTTTGGACTGCACAGATTGGGATACTTTCAGGACTGCCACAACCAGCCTTGATGAGTATACGGACACTGTGACGTCCCACATTACCTTCTGTGAGGACAGCGTCATTCCATCACGCACTAGGGTAAGCTTCAACAATGACAAACCCTGGTTCACAGCCACACTCAGACGGCTCAGGTCCAAGAAGGAGGCCGCATTCAGAAGTGGAGACAGAGACAGATACAAGGAGGCCAAGTACAGATTTAGCAAGGAGGTGAGAAGAGCCAAATCTGTGCATTGTGAGAGAATTGGACAACAACTCTCAGCCAACGACTCTGCTTCTGTCTGGAAAGGGCTCAAAGCAATCACCAACTACAAGCCCAGAGCCCCCACTCTGTAAACGACCTTCGTCTGGCCAACAGCCTGAATTAGTTCTACTGCCGGTTTGAGAAACAATGGGACAGCCCTGATTCCCCCCACACCTTTGACGACCTGCCACTGACCAGTAGCAGCCCCTCCCCCGTTGTTTCACCTCAATCATCCAGACAGCTTCACACCTCACCCCCCCCCCACACACACACACACACACTCCACACCTCTCTTTATCACAGAAGGAGAGGTGAAGAGACAGTTCAAACAACTGAACCCCCGCAAGGCCACAGGCCCGGACTCCGTCTCCCCCTCCACTCTAAAGTTCTGTGCTGACCAGCTGTCTCCTGTGTTCACACACATTTTCAACGCCTCACTGGAGACCTGCCACGTGCCGTGTTTCAAGACCTCAGCCATCATTCCAGTCCCCAAAAAGACTAGAATCACAGGACTAAATGACTACAGACCTGTCGCTTTGACTTCTGTGGCCATGAAGTCCTTTGAGCGCATAGTTTTGGCTCACCTCAAAGACATCACAGACAATTCCCTGGATCCTCTACAGTTCGCCTATAGATCCAACAGATCTGTAGACGATGCTGTAAATTTCACCCTCCACTACATCCTCTAGCATCTGGACTCCCCAGGGTCCTATGTCAGGATACTGTTTGTGGACTTCAGCTCCGCATTCAACACGATCATCCCAGCCCTGCTTTGTGACAAGCTCTGCCAGCTAAATGTGCCTGACTCCATGTGCAGGTGGATCATGGACTTCCTGTCAGACAGACAGCAGTTCGTGAAGCTGGGAAGCATGTCTCCAACACCCAAACCATCAGCACCGGAGCTCTGCAAGGCTGCATCCTTTCTCCCCTGTTATTCTCCCTGTACACCAACAGCTGCACATCTGGCCACCGATCTGCCAAACTCCTGAAGTTGGCTGACGACACAACCCTCATCAGACTCATCTCTGATGGGGACGAGTCGGCCTACAGGAGGGAGATGGAGCAGTCATGGTGCAGCAGCAACAACCTGGAGCTCAATGCTCTAAAAACAGTGGAGATGATAGTGGACTTCAGGAAGGGCCCCCCTGTTCTCCCCCGTCTCCATCCATGACATCCCTGTCACCCCTGTTGAGTCCTTCCGCTTCCTGGGCACCACCATCTCCCAGGAGCTCAAGTGGGAGCAGAACATCAGCTCCCTCACCAAGAAGGCTCAGCAGAGGATGTATTTCCTGTGGCAGCTGAAGAAGTTCAACCTCCCAGTGAAGATGCTGGTGAACTTCTACACTGCCACCATTGAATCAATTCTCACATCTGCAATAACAGTGTGGTTCGCTGCGGCTACGGCCAGGGAGAAGGCCAAACTACAGTGGGTCATCCACTCTGCAGAGAGGGTGATCGGCTGCAGCCTCCCATCTCTCCAGGAGCTGTTCATCTCCAGGACACGGAGACGTGCAGCCAGGATTGCTGCTGACCCCTCTCACCCTGGACACAAACTGTTTCAGACCCTCCCCTCTGGCAAGAGGCTCCAGTCCATCCGGAACAGGACCTCGCGCCACAAAAGCTTCTTCCCCACTGCAGTCAGCCTCATGAACAATGCCCCTGCCCCCTGAACAACACCCCCTCCCCTCACCATTTGCACTACTTTGCACTGCCAGACACTTCACCCACATGTGTATAATCCCTACCTCCTTTTAAATTGTGTTTTAAGTTATTTGCTTTTATTCTATTTTTATTCTATTCTACCTCTATTATTATTGTTGTTGTTGTTGTTGTTGCTGTTGTTATTTCATGCTGCTATTTTTGCTTATTTTTGCACCTGCCACCAAAGCAAATTCCTACTGTTGTAACCTGACCGTTACTGTACCTGGCAATAAATCCTTCTGATTCTGATAAGCACTGCCCATGACATCAGCCAGGAGCAGCCCCTAGAACACAAGGACATAGATCTGATACGATGCAGGGAAAGCATGACCTGTAACATCACTCTTGAGTGATACACTGACATGTTCCTTCATTGACACAAGCACATAGTACACTATAATTTGTTTCTGACTCAGTCTTACACACACCATCCTTCTGCTGTAAATACTTAGAAAACTAAATCCTGTAAACCAGCTGAATCTGTGTAAGGCTCTTCCTTCCATTATTCCATTTCAAAACCAAATGAGAAACACAAACCAATATTTTTTCTGTATGAAAAACAAAATTAGACCAATAGAAAAACCAAAAAAAGTCACTGTTTGGATTTGTCTTACTTTTTTAACCCAAGACACAAACAGTATTATTTTGTTTACTCAATGACTTGACATAAGGATACAGTGAAGAAGATATTTTGTTTTCCAACCTCTAAGATGAAGAAGAGGAAAGAAGAAGTTGCTTGTATTCACATTAATATACATGGACCTATTTTGATTGATTTGTTCCATGAACTTTTTGAGAGAGAAAAACAAATGAATTAATTAAGTTAATTAGCACTGTTTTTGATGGTCTGCAGTGCTCCACAATCTATGGTTAGATCCTCCCCAACTGAGCCGCCAACTCCCTCAAAATAAAATAAAAGTTGCTCTCTTTTAAATTTCTTGACGACTTCATGCCACTTCACTTCAAGCACTTCACCCCCTTACTCTCCCCACATTTTGACCTTTTTCTGACAGATAGGCAACACTCATTCAACAGTTAAATGTAAAATGTCCTATTTAGTTATTTTATAGTGTCTGTGACCTTATTAAAAAACACCAATACAACATTCTCATAACCCTGCAGGGCTGCTGTGAACAGAGAAAAGTTTAATGTTTGACCAATAGGCCCGTATGTTTGTACACTTTGTAATGAACAAAAACATATTAAGAAAATGAAAACACACACTGAATACTGTGAATAACAAGCATGACAGCCTAGATGCCACATGTAGGGAGACTTCGTAATGTATAAACATATTTACAAAATTACATAACACACATTGAATCAGACAACGCTGTCACTAAAACCCCCTCCTCTTCCATAGTCAAAAACAGGCAACAGGTTAAAAAACTGACCTCAAAATAAAATAAACAGGCCAGGACTACCTCAGTTCTCAGCATAGCAGGCTGCTTGTCTACTGGGATTTGTTAAGAAATATCAACATGTCAAACTGCTGTGAGGTTAGTGTGGTGCAGTTAGCTGTGAGACCCACAGTGGAGAGCTTGGCCAGCCACAGGAAGTGCTTTGCAGCAGAGGATTAATGAGAGAAGATTGTCTCTCATATACATGTCCACCTGATAAGTAGCAGATTATTGTTCCTATTTCCTATTTTTTTGTTGTTATGCAGCAAAACAGTTTTTATATAAAAATATATCGGTGTATTTGTGTATATATAGTACATAAGTTAATTATGGGCAGGGTATTATAAATCACATACAGATTTATACCACCTGTTTCTGTTACTCTGTCAAAGATGGAGATCATATTGATTTTGACAGTACAGCAATGAAATTATTCCTGTAATGACCTTTGTCCAGGGTACCAACATTGCAGCGGGGCGAGCCATCGGTGTTGCCATTGCTACAGGGGTGCAGACAGAGATTGGGAAAATCAGAGATGAGATGGCCTCCACTGATCCTGAAAGAACCCCATTACAACAGAAGCTGGATCAGTTTGGAGAACAGCTGTCAAAGGCAGGTGATATGAATTTTGGATTTGTAACTGCTGTGAATGACATTTAAAAGAATATTTTTTATAGTTCGAGAATCATTATTAGATTAATATGTTCCTACCTAAAATTTATCTTGCTGTAACCCTGCAGGTCATCAGTGTGATCTGTGTGGCAGTGTGGACTATCAATGTGGGACATTTCAATGACCCAGTGCATGGTGGCAGCTGGCTGAGAGGAGCTGTTTACTATTTCAAGATTGCTGTCGCACTGGCTGTGGCTGCCATACCAGAAGGAAAAACATCTTATCTGTCCATACAGAAAATCTGTAAGGGTGTTACTGGTCTGTTTCTTTTTTTAAAAACAATCTTATCTTCTGCCTTTTGTGATTTCATCCAGGCCTCCCAGCCGTTATCACTACCTGCCTGGCACTGGGCACCAGGAGGATGGCAAGAAAAAATGCAATTGTCCGTAGCCTGCCCTCAGTGGAAACATTGGGCTGTACTTCTGTCATCTGCTCTGACAAAACAGGAACATTGACCACCAACCAGATGTCAGTCTGCAGGGTGAGATCATTGAGAAAAATATTATCAGACTGATGAATGATGTCCGTTTTGTTTTTAAAATGGATATGTGGGCCAATCAGCCTCATTTAGGTCATTTGTGTTACTAATTACATTGATCAGTAGTGCATGAGGGATGCTTCCAAAAACAGCCAACATAGTTTCAAATACTTGAAAATCTATAAAGAATATTTTTCTACTCAAAATGAAAAACCAATTACTAACACTATCACTAACACCAGAGCAACAAAGGGTCAAGTTTGCTTGTATTCTGTCTAACAAATATAATATATATGTATATATATGGTATACAGTGTGTACTGTATACCGGAAATTTTCCTGTGGGTGTGGAAAGTGGTTTGGGAACCACAGGTGATATCACAGGTCACTCCCATTGAGTGGGCTGTTAGGATCACCTGGGAAAGTATTGACAGTCATGAGAGTGTTAATATGGGTCATGAGCCCCCTCGTCAGAGTGAATTTGGTCATCTTACTCTGTGATGTGTGGATCTGGAGGGATTGGGTGAGAAGTGAGTCTTCTGGGTATTGTTCCTAAGAGTGCCTTGTAGGTAGCTGACAGGTTGTGTCTTAGACCAACTCCTCTGTTGAGGGATGGTTTCTCCAGGTTGACAAATATGGCTTCCTTTAGCCCTCTCTCAAACCATCTGTCTTCCCTGGCCAGAATATGTACATTATTGTCTTCAAAAGGAGTGTCCCTTTGGCCTTGAGGTGTAAGTGCACCGCTAAGTCCTGTCCTGAGGAGTTGGCCCTCCTGTGTTGGGCCATGCGTTTTTGAAGCAGTTTCACCGCACTGAATGGCATACATTGTCCATCTTATGTCTGGGTGTCTTGTCTCTGGGATGCACCAGTTTTTGTCTTAGGGTGTTACTGAGTCTGAAATGTACGGGAAAGTTTTTCAGAAACCCCTGCAATATATGGGATGGTGATGTTTCTCCTTCTGTCGTCCTCCCTCTCTTTGGGCCTCTTCTTATAGGTTTTCAAAAAGGCCCATCTGGGATAACAGCAGGTTTTAAGTGCTGTCCTGATGTGCTTCTGTTCCCTAATCTTGCCCCTGTTAGTGCACTGACCACATCTGTGCCCTTCTGGACCTGTGCCTCACCACCACATACTTACAGTTCAACAACGCTTTTTATAGACAGAAGCATGGTTGTGCAATGGGCTCTCCTGTGTCTCCCATAGTGGTGATCCTTTACATGGAGGAGGTGGAGAGCAGAGCTCTACTCTCCTACATAGGCACAGCTCCCACTCACTGGTTCTGATATGTGGACGACACATGGGTCAAAATCAAAACCCAGGAGATCAGTGCCTTTACTGACCACATCAATGCTGTGGACAGGAACATCAAGTTCATCATCATCAAGATGTGAAAGACAACATCCTTGCTTTCCTGGACTGTGCTGTCCATATCATGGAGGACGGACATCTCAACATAGAGGTGTACAGGAAACCCACACACACAGACCAGTACCTCCGGTTTGACTCACACCACCCACTGGAGCACAAATTAGACACAAATTATCAGAACCCTCCAGTCACGGGCAGACACCATTCCAACCATGAACAGGGGTGTGGGACCGGGCACTGCCGCGTCCTCTCGCCTGGGAACTTTATTCCAGGGGAAGGAAGTTAGTCAAACAGTGCTAAGATAGAAGACGCAACTACGGTGTATGGTTAAGAATTTATTTTAGAGTCAGCGCTGAGGCTTCGACCCGTCCACTTTAAGAGTTGGAGAGACGAGGCCCCGAACTAAGGAAATCATGAGTTCTTGGGACCAGGACGCATATCCTTGAGTGTTATCCTCCTGGCACAAGTGAGTGTGACCCTGAGTGTTATCAGTGTCTTGCTATGTGTAGCCAACCAGCTCTAGCTAGACCCGAACGAGGGTTAAAATCAGATGTGGTGCATTCTGTTCTGATGAGCAAGCAGCAGCGAAGCACTGATTAACATATCATAAGGCTATGGCATGACATGGTGTGATGAGAAATAAGAACACTTAGTTTCATAATAATCCAACAATACAATAGATCTTTAACCAGCACCAGATCCCCGTACATACTTCCCCAGGTGATCCTAACGGCCCACACCGTTGTTTTTCCCAAACCACTTTCCACACCCACAGTGTATAAAGTCCAGTACTCCCCACCATCAGTTTTAGAACTGAAGAAACCTCTTGGATGAGTGGCGAAACGTTTTATTTTGAAAAATCTCAAGTCCAGTTGCCTAACAGAACGCTTTCAACCTTGACAATGACCTGGATGACTGAGAATCTACATAGACAAGTCAGTATTTAAGTCATGGTTGAGTCTCCAGAATGGATGAATTAAAGACAGTAGCTAATATAGACCTGATTTAAAAAAACGTAAGAGAATTGATATTACCTATTCAAAAAAGATTAATACCTGCCAATAATGGAAAGGGTGCAATGCTTTTAATGTTAAAAATATCCTAGCAGATTTCAGTTAAATTTAACGATGAATAAAATCAGCATTTGTATTGGCACAAGAGGGAGTAAATGTTGAGTGTGAAATATGATGTACACTTGTGCTGTGTAAAGGAAAACAGGAAAACATGGAGGAAATGTTTAGTTTGCATAATTGATATATTGATATATATGCTATGTAGTTGTTTACTGATTAGCACTGTCACTTCACAACAAGAAGGTTCTGTTATGATCCATGTTCTTTTGGTTTCTCTCTTGTTGGTGTGTTTTCCCATCTGCTTCCTCTCATGTTTCGGGTGGTTCCTGGTGTTGCTCTCCTGTTTTGAGTTCTTCCTTCTGGTTAATCACCTGGTTAATTCGCTGCACCTGTGTCTTGTTTGCTCGTCACCTACCTGTGTATTTATACCCCTGCCTTCTAGGAGTCTGTTGTCAGAATGTGACCGGATTATTCTGTGCTGAAAGTCCTGTACATCAGTCTGATCTGTTCTCTGAAGACACCCTCTTCCTGACCACGGTTTCTTGCCTTAGCCCTATTTAGATTTGTTTGATTTCCTTAGTTTTGTCCTTGCCTGACTTACTACGATTCTGTTTTTTTGCTGCCCTGGTGCTTCAACATTGCTTACGGACTATGACTGTTTTTTTGGATCACAGACTTTGGGTTTGTTTGCAAGGTTATTGCTGCCATCCACACTGTTCTGCGATTGGTTCCTGTACCGACCGTCATAGGTTCTTGGTTTGAGCCCTGGTTCAGCCAGGTTCTTTCTGTGCCTGTATGGGTTTTCTCCAGGTACTTCACCAAAAATATGCAGGTTAGATTGACTAGTGACTTTAATGAATGGTTGCTTGTCTATGTGTAAGCCCAATGATAGACTCTTGTCTGTCTAGGGCCTAGCAAATGGATAGTTGTATAAACTACAGCATTTCCATGTAATATGTTTTTAAGGATGAGGAATTCATTTTCTAATAGGGGCTGTAAACTTTACTTCAACAAATGAGAAATACAGTGCTTTATTTTGATTTTCTCTGTGTTGTGCTTCCAAATTACTATACACCTTTCCCCAGTACTACTCCATCAGAATAGCAATGTACATGTCACATTCACCATACTGCTGCTTTGAGTTGCTCCAAAATAAGGTCTCCACTTTTAATCACCAAGAACTTAAACACCCGGAAAGTGCGTGATCTTCTAATATTATTGAACTGATCAGTTACTGCTCTCTCTCTCTCTCTCTCTCTCTCTCTCTGTCTGTGTTTAGATGTTTGTAGTGAAAAGTGTGTCAGGGGAGCTCTGCAGCCTAAGTGAGTTCACAGTGACTGGATCTACTTATGCTCCTGAAGGGGAAGTGTAAGTGTCTTTAACCCTTAACAGTTTGTGGATTGTGAATAGTTAGAGATTTTGAAAGCCAGCACTTATCACCTTCCAATAAATCTGTCTTTTTGTATTTACTTGCATGCATTCTACTTTCCCATGTCTTTTACCTTGTCTGCCTTGATTGGTCCTCCGACCTGCCCCTTTTTGGTTTTCCAGTTACAAGGATGGTGCATTGGTGAAGTGCAGTCAGTATGAAAGCCTGGTGGAGTTAGCCTCCATCTGTGCACTGTGCAATGACTCATCACTGGACTACAATGAGGTACCAAACTGCAGCAACAAGCCAGCCCATCATAGATACTATATATGACTCAAGAACATTTACAGCCATAATCTGATTTGTGAATGTGTGTTACCATGAATACACTTGGGAAAACTACAGCATTTGTGAACCACTTTTCCTTCTGTGCTGTGTATTTGTGTGTTCGTGTTCAGGCAAAGGGAGTGTATGAGAAGGTTGGGGAAGCAACAGAGACAGCCCTCTGCTGTCTGGTGGAGAAAATGAACGTGTTTGACACCGACCTGAGAGGACTGAGCCATGCTGAGAGACCTGTGGCATGCTGCTCTGTAAGTGTGTGTGTGTGTGTTTGCACACTCAAGTGCTGTTTTTCATTTAGGGCATTGCAAAATCAAATATCTCCAAAAAAGGGAAACAGCGGCCTGTTTGAACCAACATTGGGTCTTCCTCAGGATGTGACTGGAATGAAGAGTGAACCTTAAATACAGTTAATGTCTGAAAAGACTAAATCAGCATATTATAGAATAAATATGCAACAATTAGACAATGTAAAAAGATAACTACAATAATAATTACACCCATAGCAATATTAATGCCACAAATGATAACCTTAAACAGTTCACTAAAAAAAAACTCTTTACAAAAGGTTTGGAATCCATATTCACTTTTCACCAAAGCATTAAATTTAAAAATTGAATAAGCCTGGCTCTTAAGTAATTTTGTAAGTGATCAACACCTCTGATTGATCTACAAACTCAACAGCCTCCACTTTTGAAAGGCTATCATTACTGTTGATAAATATAAAGGTGGCATGCCACAGGGTAATCTAGATTCTTAGGTTTCATGGAACATCTATGCTCTAACTACTAACTACACCAACTCTGTGTGAATGTCTCAGAAGTGAGCCCAGTGGCCTCCCTTTAGTCTACTGTTTATCAGTTCAACTTCTGGGGCACCTCAGCACAAGCACCCACTAATTCTCATTGATGCCTTTGGAAATATAAAAATGCCCAGAGATAACTTCTGTCATGATTTGCCACTATATAAATGAAATTGACTTGTTTCCTCTCTGTTTTTTATTTCTGTTTCATGCCAATAAAGCTCCATGAACTCTACTAAAGATAAAATGTAACTGTCGCTGTCTTTTTATTGGTTGTGTTCAGGTGATTAAGAGACTGATGAGGAAGGAGCTGACATTGGAGTTCTCCCGAGACAGGAAGTCCATGTCTGTCTTCTGTTCATTGAATAAATTCACCAGGTCTGCTTCTGTAAACAAGATGTTTGTCAAGGTCAGTTACACACCACTCGCCACGATCCCTTTGGTTATCTAGTGGCTGGGATAAAGACTGCTTCAGACAGCAACTTTAATGTCTTCTTCTTAGGGAGCTCCAGAGAGCGTGCTGGAGCGTTGCACTTATATCCGTGTCAGTGGTTCTGCTCGTGTGCCTTTAAGCCCCAGAATTCGAGAGCAGCTCCTGTCTACTGTGCGGGATTGGGGGTCAGGCCGAGACACACTTCGTTGTCTCGCCATGGCAACCAGGGACATGCCCCCTGACATCCATTGTCTGAACCTGGAGAATTCAGCAGCCTTTGCTGACTATGAGGTAATCACACAAAATATTTTTAAAAGGGCTCATGGTCCAGATAGTGTGCTCCAACTCTGATATAAGATAATGGACAGAAGACTAAATGTGCATATTGTTTAAAAGCCTGAAATGAAATTGGTGATCTAATGAAGAGAAATTGGAATCTCTTGTCTTCAGTCTTTGCCAGTGGGTCAGTCATTCTTCAGATAAGGGACAAAAGGGGTTTTAATTTTCCAAAAATAAAATCACCTTATTTCCAACACATGTCCTTATATTATGGTTGCACAAGGTCTTGGCCTTCTTTTGCTGTTTAAGAACAATCTCCCAGATCAATAGTTTTTACAAATATTTCATGTTTGCTGGGCAAGTCCAAGATTTTGTCAACACCATAAGACACAAAGAAATGTAAAAAATATGTGTTCTGAATTAACTTTGTCCTGGAATTTTCACTCTTGGAGGTTGCATTAATCTCTGTTCGTCTGTCTGTGTTGTAATACTAGTAATATTACTTTTAGTAGTTAAATTTATTAAGCTTTCAATGATTATATTCAAGGGCATGCGACTAAACACATTTTGTTTTAAATCTCTATAGCAAACAATTATATTTAGCAATGTAAAAAATACACATTTAATTAGGAAATGTAGAGTTTTTATTGTAACAACTTGAAACAATGTAATACAATCTCTTTTTAAAGAAAAAAAAACTTAAAGAGTCATCTTATGGAGTTGACACAACGCTTATGGAGTTGACACACCAATTATGGTGTTGACAAATCAGAACATAAATGGAGATAACTTCATTGAACATTGCCACTGAACTTCAGAAGCTTGACATTTCAAATGTAACAACATAAAACACTATTTCATGTAATCATACATTGAGAACAGGAACTAGGCAGTAGGCATATCTCTTATACAGAGCAGAAACTCAAATAACATTCAGAATGGAGGACATTTAATCAGCTGAAACTGGTGGCAACTGTGTGTGTGTGTGTGTGTGTGTGTGTGTGTGTGTGTGATTCAGTAACTAAGCCTTTATATGGAAATATTGCTGCAAATATTGAACTCATCAAATGTCATGTTATGGATTTAATCAGACCTAAACAATCCAATTGGGTTTGGACTGATAGCCTAGTTTGTCAACATTTAAAAATATATTTCTGTAAATTAATTAAAATGGCTTTTAGAGGCATCTGAACTATATATATATATATATATATATATATATATAATCTATTTATATTTGAATATATGTTAATAATAGGCATTGTGATTTCAGCATGAGAATGATACATAATCTTCAATATATATGAAGTATATATGAGGATATGCAACACTGATATGCAGAGATGTCACTTAAATAGATAATAAGTAATAAAATAAAATGTTAATTGATAAGACTGAGTGGAATGGGGGAAATTACATAATTTTAATAATAAACAAGATGGCTGCTGCCAAAAAAACATGAGTTATGATGAAAAATGTATTATTTTGTCAACACCATAAGGCAAAGGGTCAACTCCATAAGACATAAATCCTTATGGAGTTGACGACTTATGGAGTTGACAAAATAATACATTTTTCATCATAACTCATGTTTTTTTGGCAGCAGCCATCTTGTTTATCACCAGCTGCTTATGGCCTCAACAATGAAGTTATTTAAAACTTTTATTACAAAAAAACTCAAATAAACCTTGACTTTTAGCAACTATGGTGTTGACACATTATGGTTGTGACACTGAATGTTTTCTTATAGAGGTATTGATGGAAAAAATATAAAATCTTAACTTACCAGAGCTGGAGCCTCATGGCATGTGTATCAAACAGGAAGTGGTAAAGGGGTCCTTAAAGTGTGAGTTGGCCACAATAATGCCTGTTTTTTTGCACTTTTAGAAAAATCTTATGGTGTTGACACAAGCTCTGGACATGACTTAAATCACTTAAAAAGTACATAAAAATGTTTCTTAAATTGTTAACTTTTATGCAGCTTGAATAATTATTTGTAATACTTTATGACAATAGCCATGATGTTTGTTTTATTTTACTTTTAGCTATTATTTAAGGATTTTGAAATTATGAAACCTGCTTTCGGACAAGGGTTTTTTGGGTGCTGGCAACACACTGAGCCATAAAAATAAAATCTATGTGTAAAAACCTTGAATTCATGTTTTATAGTACAATTCTGTACTTGTTCTTTTATTGAATATAATCATTTGACATATTTTATATACATTTTAACCACAAAAATGAGTGTTATCCCTCGGACATGTTTTGTCCCTTATCTGAAGAATCACTGGCACTAAAACCATTGAAGTCCTCTTCAGTGTCGGAGTCCATAAATTAGCCGCATCGTTGTAAGAGCTGCAGTTCTCAAAGCATGTGAAAAAAGTAGTGGCTTATATGCCGGAATTTACGGTACTCTACTGCAGGTAATAAACTGGTTGTACCGCACTACCTTATACAACCCCACTTCAAACAACTGGAACCATCCCTAAATAATAACCTTATTAATTAAACTATGAATACAATTGTGACTCTTGCAGTTTGAAAATGCTCTTTCAAATAGTGACTTTGATGTTGTGAAAGAAAAACAGCAGAGAAGCTTGCTGTGGTGATGTGAGTTTATTAAAAGTATACTGGCACACTGGTTAGCTGAATGACAGAGTGGCTCACAGTTATTGGGCTGACCAAAAACAATGTCGAGATACACATTTGTATACAGTAGTAACAGAAAAAAAAAGGCAGGAAAGAAATAAAATTCTGTCAAAAGGCATTGACCAAACTGTGTGTAAATACAAATGTGATCAATGAGGGAGGACATTAATCAGACAGGGCATAATTGGCATCTGAAAGTGAAGAGAGGAAGGGGCTTTTGGGGCCGAACATGTAATGTTGGGCCAAGAAGTAAGCCCAGGGACGGGGCGGGACATGCTGTGGGGTCAGGTAGCAGAGGAAGTAGGGAGTCCCTGTTCTCGGGGACCAAGGGTGACAGCTGGACCACATGTGACAAAAACAAGGTCCAAGTAGCAGAGGGGAACACAGAACAAAGTTTTTCTCCTTAATATAAAAGTAAGGAATTATGCAGCCATCATCAGGTATCAATTTACAGTGTTCTGTCTTATTTGGAAATAGTATTCCACAGACAAGAAAATTGTCAATCTGAATGGCAAATACATAAACAGAAATGGACTCAAAATGGCAGACAAAGGGCTTCAGGTTTACTTAGGTTTCTTTAGTCAGTTCAAAAAGAAGAAAAACAAAAAGATTCTTTACAGAAATTTCACTCCCAATGAGGTAAAACTGCTATTTTACAGTCATGATTTAAAATGGGACTGGAACAAACACTACAACTCCTGGGAGTTCTCTGTGTTTCCAGTGACAAACAAAATTTCACTAAGAGGAAAAACTCCAGAAGACCAAAGTTCATTCAGTTCATCGAATTATCCTAACGAAAAGCAGAGGATACTCAGAGTTCTGGTGGTTGGTAGTCCATGTGATCAACAGGTGGTGGAGAAGGGAGGCAAACAAATGAATCTGGCACAGATGATTTGGTGAACCCGAAGGCAACAAGAAAAGTTGTGCAGAGCAAGCAAGATCACAAAGGATAGTGAACCAGTCTTTTAAACCATAGATGAATGGAGATGATATCTGCTGACAAGAGAGCGAGAGAGAGAGAAAAAAAAGAGACCCGCAACCCAGAGACAGGGCAGAGCAGGACCAGATCCTGACATAAATCTACAGCGGGGGTGCACACACTTTTAAAGCATGCGGGCTCCTTATCTAATGACTAAGTCAAAATGATCTACCTACTATAAAAATGCAAGATATTTATTAATAAATACATTGACAATTCTTTATATGCACTTAGAAAATGACAGTGAAAAAAGTCATCCTCCCACTCTATGGAAATGGTAAGTTTTAGGCTTCTTACTTGGTCCAGCTCCTTTACTCATTTTTAAACCCTTTCTCAAGTTCAAAAGAAATCACTTGGAGGGTAACGGGGAACTTGCAAGATTGCTAGAGTTTTGCCGCACTTTGCGCCATTGAATGTGCATGTGCGACGACATTTGACAGTCAGAAAGTCAGATGTCTGACTGGCTGACCTGTATGTCAATCAAGTGACAAACATTATAGCAAGGACGAATGAAAAGCTGACGTCTATATTTTTTAATTCCATGTGATCTACTCACACTACCTTTTGCGATGGACTAGTAGATCGCAATTGACGCATTGTGCACCCCTTATCAATGAACAGAGCTGAACTCTGTGGTTGGCTTGTAAACTTTATCATTTTGTCTTGAAAGGATCAAAGTCGTTTTTGTTTTTTTTACTATGATTACATGGACAAACAAATCTAAGCGTTAATGTAAACACTCATCACTCTTAATTTTTCTCTCCAGGTGACAACAAAGGGACAGCCCTGTCTATCTGTCGGAGGGTGGGGATCATCACAGAGCAGGAAGAGGAGCAGGGGGGGGTCATTGGAGGCCTGACGGGACGGGAGTTTGATGAGCTGCCCCCCCACCTGCAGCGTCAGGCTTGTCGCACCGTACGGTGCTTTGCCCGGGTGGAGCCAGCACACAAGAGTCGTATAGTGGAGTATCTGCAGAGCCTGAGTGACATCACTGCCATGGTGAGTGTATAGCCTTGTACTTAAGGTATTATCATAGTCATGTTGATCAGCACCTCTGTGGTTTCCTTCAATTATCCCTCCCCATCCTTCCCCTCTCTTGTGGGTTCAGACAGGTGATGGAGTGAATGATGCACCAGCACTGAAGAAGGCGGAGATTGGCATCGCTATGGGCAGTGGCACTGCTGTGGCCAAGTCAGCCTCTGAGATGATCCTGGCTGATGACAACTTCTCCACTATTGTGGCTGCTGTGGAAGAAGGCAGAGCCATTTACAACAACATGAAGCAGTTCATAAGATACCTGATATCCTCCAACATAGGAGAGGTGGTCTGGTCAGTAAGAAAAAAACACTGAGCTGGTACAATTGGATGCAGAAAATTAATTGCAAATGTCAAATACTAAATGTAGTAATAATAATTGTCAAAATGGACTTACTAATGATTTTATCATAAGTCAGTATAGCTGACTGTTTTCTCCTCTTCCTCCTCAGTATTTTCCTGACAGCCGCACTCGGCATGCCTGAAGCCTTGATCCCAGTCCAACTGTTATGGGTCAACCTGGTCACTGATGGTTTCCCAGCAACAGCTCTGGGCTTCAACCCTCCAGATTTGGACATCATGTCCCGCCCTCCTCGCTCCCCGAAGGAGCCTCTCATCTCCAGCTGGTTGTTCTGTCGCTACCTCATCATTGGATGTGAGTCATGAGCCTAGGACGAAATAAAATGAAAATGATTATGATTATTATACTGCCATATGGACATAAATATCTATCTTATCTACTAGACAAGATGTCCTACTAAATACACAATCTACAGGTTGCTACTTAAGCATATCTCTCTGCAGGCTATGTTGGAGCAGCTACGGTCGGAGCTGCTGCCTGGTGGTTTATGGCAGCCCATGATGGACCGAAACTTTCCTTCTATCAACTGGTAAACTCAGTGGCTTCTCCTCATCACCACAACTGCACATGATTCTCATGCTCTGCAGCCCATTATATATGGTAAAATAAGACATGTTATGCTTGTTAATGGTAATATTACCAACTGCTTATTTGGGTCAAAAAAAACTGCAAATTACCTGATAACACAGTATGACCAGCTCTGTTGTATCAGCTGCTCTGTCTTGAGATATTTCAATCTGTCATTGTCACATGTCAGTATATCTGAGTTTTGACGTAAGTTAGTGCGAGAAGAAGATTAGTAAAATATTCAAATTGACTGATACAAAAAACACAAGTTGTAACAGAGTTAAACTCTAAAATTATGTGTAACAGCAGCTTATAAACACTTTCTTTTCAGCTCTTTGGGATGACTTTTAGCTCACTATTTTATTTTTATGGCCTACAAGTTTTTGCAAGCTCTAATCACCATTGTTTCCCAAAGAGGCAGGTGTTTTCAGAGAGAAAGCTCGAATACCCACTGCACACCACCTGCTCAGCAGCAAACACCAGACAAACACAGTCAGGGAGCAGCTGATGAGCCAGATCTTTCTCTCAAGAACAGTTAAAAAAGAGAGAAAATTGGCTTACAGGCTCATCAACTGGCCAGATCCACAAGTCCACCTTAATGCTTATGTTACTTTGTGTTGCTGGATGTGTTGATAAGTCAGTTTTCTAGCAAAGTCACCATATCAGCTTTATAATGCAATAATAAGTCAGTGTTGTGTTAACAGTTTGTTCCACTGCCCCAATACACCAAAAAATCTATGAACACAGATCTAATGTGTCAGTAGCATATTTTAGTGTATGATATTTGCACTTTTGTTTCCTGCACAGTCCCACTATCTGCAGTGCCGTGAAGGCCGTGTTGAGTTTGCTGGTGTGCAGTGCTCAGTCTTTGAGTCTCCTTTCCCCATGACTATGGCTTTGTCTGTGCTGGTTACCATAGAGATGTGCAATGCCTTGAACAGGTAAGAACAAAAAAAAAAAAAACGCACTCTCACTCTGAACTGCTTACTTGTCCCTGTGTTGAGTGAATGTCATTTATTGAATATAATGAGTAGAGTAGAGTAATCCAAGTGAAATGATTTGGTGTAATACCATGTAAAAATGTGGGTTTTTGAATGAGATAAAACTAAACTGTAAAGTGACAAAAAATGTATGTTTTTCTTATGCTTTCCAGTCTTTCAGAGAACCAGTCCCTGCTGAAAATGCCTCCCTGGTCAAACCCCTGGCTGGTGGGGGCCATCTGTCTGTCTATGGCCTTACACTTCCTCATTCTATATGTAGATCCACTGCCGGTAAGGATGCATGCATCTATGTATGTACTGGATGTGTCTTCCTGTAAGTCTCTACTGATATATGTAACTGTAGAAGATAATGCTGCTTTAATAATTTTTCATGGTACAAAATTCAGTGAGTAACACAACACTTACAAGTGTCAAACTGATGCCATGGCGTCATAGTACACATCAAAAACCATCATTTCGCTAACCCCTCTTCTATGCTGGGCTTCTGTATCCATTCTCAACTCTGTCTTTCTCTGTGGGTCTTCAGGTGATATTCCAGATACGACCTCTGTCATGGCCTCAGTGGGTGGTGGTGTTGAAAATGTCAATTCCTGTCATCTTGATGGACGAGGCCCTCAAGTTCCTGGCCCGTAATTATGTTGAGCCAGGAAGCCAAGTCCAGGTCAGGAAACAATGCACAGAATGGTTATTTGTATTAGTGCAGAGTATCTAACTCTTTCCTTTGTTCAAATCTTTTAATCAAAAAGACACTGGAAGAGGGAGAAGAGCTGCAGAGGACTGAAGCTAGTGGTGGACTGGCCAGTGTCATGATGTCAAGTGTCTGCGAGTCAGTAAAGGGCGTGTCCTGGTCATTCTTCTTGATCTCCACACCACCAGTGATCTGGCTCTTCAGCCTGGACTCTGATATCACGAACATTTTCTGGGAATGATGGGAGAAAGAAAGGACAGGTGGACTGTGGGGGAAATAGTTCAAAACATGACACTGAAGGAGGGCAGAGAAAAACTAGCCAGGAGTATTAGGAAACTAAGAATACAGAAATACATTAGATGCATTATTTGGGGCAGAAATGGGAACACAGCAGGTAGATGAAATCAAACAAATCTAATCTAACTATAAAGCTATAAATCTCTGTTTGTCTGTGTATGTGTGCTAAATAAACAAGCAGTCTGCTCAGCTCTGCAGCATTGGAGCATTTGGGACAGTTTACATTTACTCCAGGGTGGTCAAAATATTTTTCCATGACAGTTCTCAGACAGTGGTGAAAAAAGTTTGAAAAAATAGTCTGATAGCCTGGATAGACAATAGCAAGTTAGCATGCTAGTGATAAAGTGTTTGATGTTTAACCCCTTAATGCCTATTGTCGCGATTTGGCATCAAACTGCTTCCGCTCTAAAACAGCCAAAATACTGTCTGTATTAGTATTGCTTTGTTACATTAATAAAAGAATCTTCATACCTGAGATGGGAACAGGTATTTGTTTTACCTTTATTGCCTGTTGTCATGTTATCATAGATAATAGATTTATATCTATTTTATGTGCTATACACAAATTAAGACTCTCAACTTAATTTAGCATCTACTTGAAAGGAAAAACACACCAAATTTTTTTTTTTGATAATTGGAAATAAATTCAAGCGTTAAGGGGTTAAAAAGGCAACAACTGACATTTGTCCTTCAGCCTTAAAGTAATTCATCTCTTAGACCTTCCTCCAAAATGAACCCAGGAACACAGTTTAAGAATATAATGTAAATCATGAATAGTTCCCAATTTTGGCCTTCTGTTTGGGTTTGTTTTTCAAGTTCAGTCTTTGTTATTTTAACAAGCAGAGATATTACATTTTGACTGTAGTTAAAATGAGGTAACTTTCTATGTGAGGTACAGTCAGTAAGATGAATGAACAGATTTATATTCTAGAGATTTAGGTTGAACTGTGTGAAATGGCTCGAGGGAGGTAATTTTTTTTTTTAATAATATTTTATTAATTTTATATTAACAAACGAAAACACACAAACCAGACAGCATAGAATTTGCCAAATTACAAAAGAGTAATTATGTACATGGGTTAAATCAACGTACACCTGGACCATATCATATAAGTTACTGTTTTGCAAAAATGTTATACCTTTAAACCAAGACTTTAAATGTAGCACAGAAATAACACAGGTTGTATAACATTAGCAAGATATCAATGATTAGCATTAGCTCACCAAATGACATTTCGCAAACATTAGCTCTCTAGCCTGCTTTATGAATGAACTATGTCACAAAAAACATTCCTGTTGTTTCTTCTGAGTATATCTATGGGATGACTCTCTCAATCCACTGGACGGCAGACTTATATGTGTAAATTTCTGCTTCGAGCAAGACGATTTATTCTGTTCCAGTGGATTCAGGAGAAGCCTCCCTCAGTTACACAATAGTACAGAGAAATATTTAAAGTTTTTCCTGGAACATCTCAGTGTTATTTTAAAAGGTAACAACAACCTTTTTTATAACATATGGCAGCCCCTTCTCGATTATGTCCTCAGTGATGTTGTTTTTTGTTTAAAACCCCATTTGTCTTCACAAATGGGGTATAAAGTATTAAATTTCTTCCTTTGTCATGGCCCTAATGCAAACAGTAACTTATATGATACGGTCCAGGTGTATGTTGATGTAACCCATGTACATAATTACTCTTTTGTAATTTGGCAAATTCTAAGCTGTCTGGTTTGTTTGTGTGTTTTCGTTTGTTAATATAAATTTAATAAATATTATTTAAAGAAAAAAAATTACCTCCCTCGAGCCATTTCACACGGTTCAACCTAAATCTCTAGAATATAGATCTGTTCATTCATGTTACTGACTGTACCTCACATAGAAAGTTACCTGAGACTTAGACTGTCATGTTGTTTGATTAGTTCCCACCATTTTAAATCACAAAAGTTGTGCAATACTCCTTTTAACTACAGTCAAAATGCAATATCTCTGCTTGCTTTTTCATCTCACTCATCATGTACTGGTGGCTCCCTCTACTCTGGTGTCAGCTGCAGATCTCCAACCTCATGTAATGCATGGATTGTCCTCTGCTGGCAATGCTGTGCTTAGCAGGACAAATAATAATACAAAGAATAATACAAAGTAACTGGCAAAGGTCTTCAGTCAATGAATTAAACGTAGAAAGCGACAAGACTGTATGGAGCAAAAAGAGATTTTAAATACAACGCAGAGTCTTGTGAAGAGGTTGAACACATTTGACATGACTCTTACTGAGTCCCCACCTTATTGCAAGAAAATCAGGACCCATGTAGTGGCATTTTAATGTTGCAACTGGGTCACAACGTCATTCCGAATGTGACTGAGAAGAACAGCATTTGTTAACAGGGAGCCAAGATGGTAGCAGCATTGTTTGTTGTGTTAGCCTATATGGTGACTTATACATTGTTAGTAATGATGTGTGAGAGCAGAAGACTGCAGCTGGAAGAGTACATTGAGGGAGAAGAAAGGTGCTGGCTTTAAAAAATGCTGTTGCTGTTGGTGCTTGTTGTTGCTTAGTCGTCGTCACCTCCCATGAGAGATAACCATCCAATGGTTTTTAAGGGTAGCACAGAAGTAGAAGCAGTACCATCCCTGGAGAAGGGACTTATTTTGGCTCGATATAGGGGTCAGGACATGCACAAAGGTTTTAGCTCTCCTAAAACAGTAGCTCCTCCAGTGGGAACACCTACAAACTATTGTGTTCCCTAGTCAACAGTGATGGGCAAAGGCATCAAGGGGAGACTTGAACATTAGCTATGATCTCCAAGTATGCAGTCCTCCCACTGGATTCCAATATCTCTCTGGGAATTGGGCACATCCTGAAGCATCCCATCCCATGGCCTTTTGCTCAGTGTTGAGTTTTGCATTTTCAAACAGTAAATTGTATTTTTAACAATATGTAGCTTATAAAGAAATACATTGATTTCCTCACTGTAGACTGATATAAATGAGACATTTTCATAAACAATGACATTATTCAAGATGGCAAATGGCCTGATCTGTACTTTGCCAGATTATGTGATATTTATGGATACACAGACACAAAAGATGGTGAAAGTAGTGTGTTTTTAGTCTTGCTTATATGTAAACATGGATGTATGTAAAGACCAGACCTCTGTGTCCTATTGCTGTTGTGTTTGCAGATTTTTGTTGTACAACCTTACACCTGGACTTTTTTTTTTTTTTGTAAAGCTATCACTGCTAGTAAGCCAGTGATCTGTGATTTTACAAGTTAAAGGGTCAGTACGGAGTGTGACAAGTGCATGTCCATCAGTCTTGCTACTGTGCAGTAAAATCAATCTCTCTGTAATCTCATCCACCATCTTGAACACTTGCGAGACATCATCACCCATTTGACTTTGACCTCCATCTTTCCTTAACACACACATACATACACACACACCCTCTCTAACCCTAAAATGCACAGGTCTATGTATCCCCACACATTACATATACAGTTTTACATTCACTTCTGAATCAGAAGGATTTATTGCCAGGTACAGTAATGGTCAGGTTACAACACTAGGAATTTGCTTTGGTGACAGGTGCAAAAATAGCAGCATGAAATAATAACAGGAACAACAACAACAACAATTAAAACTGCAAGCAGTGATAACGGGCCCTCGCACCCCCGCGCCAACTCGGGGGACCGCCGATGCCGAATTACCTGAATTTCCCTGAAAACTCTGACAGGCATTTTTGAAAAATTCTTCCTGTTGCCAATAGTTGGCGCTATTACAATATGACCATATAATCCCATAGGTCTCTTCAGGCTGTGGCTCTGATCATACATGTGTAATATCAGGCAGATCCGACAAGGTATGTGCAAGTAATAGCACTTTGATGGTGATGGCGAAGGATCCAAAGTCACCGTGCCGCCACAGGGCCACCATGAGGCGGGAGCACGCCATCTTCTGAATTGAGCATCTACCATGTCTCCAGGCTTACCACAGTAAAATTCAACTTCATCGGATTTAGATACTTGATGTTGAACATCAAAGTACAAAACATGATTCCTGTCGCCAATAGGTGGCGCTGTGACTTTCAATGAATATGAATATGCGGATACCTCCGGGAGAGGAGTATTATCAGACATGTGAAGTTCGATGGAGATCAAACCACATACGCTGAAGTTATGGCAGTTTCGTGCTTTCTGGCGAAACATCAAAACTCACCGCACCGCCACGCCCATTTTTCGCGAGCCATGAAAATCTTTAACAACTTTTGATCACCAAGGCCTCGAGAGTCAGCACACCAAGTTTGAAGTTGATACGATGAAATCTCTAGGAGGAGTTCGTTCAAATATAACACGTGGAAATGGCCAAAAATGGCCAAAATTTGCATATTCATGTTAAAATGGCCGACTTCCTGTTGGGTTTGAGTCATGGCCGCAAGAGACTTTTTCGAAGGTCTTGCCACGCTCTACGCACCCACCAAATTTCGTCTGCCTCGGTCAAAATAACCCCAATGGGGAGGGGTATTTGAAAATTTCCAGGGGGCGCCATCAAGCCCATTTGCCCCACCCATTTTCAGGACCCTTAAAATAGGTAATTTTTCACCGGACTTGACGCGTGTGCAAAATTTGGTGAGTTTTTGAGCATGTTCAGGCCTCGAAAAATGCGATTTAAATGTCGTGAAAATAATAATAATTAAAACTGCAAGCAGTGATAACGGGCCCTCGCACCCCCGCGCCAACTCGGGGGACCCGGCCGATGCCGAATTCCCAGAATTTTCCCGAAAAGCCCTACGGGGAGTTGTTTTTGAACATTTACTCCTGTCGCCAATAGGTGGCGCTACAACAATGCAACAATATAATACCAGAGATCTCTTCAGGACACTGCCCCGATCGTACATGTGTAATATCAGGCAGTTCGGATGAGGCATGTGCAACTTACAATGCTTTCGATGGCGATGGCGAGGATCAAACTTCGCCGACCCGCCACGGGGACGGCATGAGGCGGGAGCTAGTCATCTTCAGAAATGAGCATGTGCCATGTCTCTAGGCTCATCAAAGTAAATCTCAGCTCCATCTGATCAAGGAACCGTATGTTCAACATCAAAGTACAAAACGTGTCATTTCCTGTCGCCACTAGGTGGCGCTCTCACTTTTATGGAATATGATTATGGAGATGTCTCTGGGACAGTATTATTATAATACATGGGACGTTTGATGAAGATGGGAGCATGTACGCTGAAGTTATGGCAGTTTCCTGTTTTCTGGCGAAACATCAAAATTCACCATACCGCCACGGCCATTCCATTTGCGAGCCATAAAAGCTTTTGATAACTTTTGATCACCAAGGCCTTGACAGTCAGCACATCAAGTTTGACGCCGATACGATGAAATCTCTAGGAGGAGTTCGTTCAAATATAACATGTGCGAATGGCGAAAAATACTTCAAATTTTCATATTCAAATCAAAATGGCTGACTTCCTGTGAGGTTTGAGTCATGGCTGCAAGAGACTTTTTTGAAGGTCTTGGCACGTTTCACACACCGACTGAATTTCATCCGCCTCGGTCAAAATAACCTCAATGGGGAAGGGTTTTTGAAAATTTCTTCCTATCGCCAATAGGTGGCGCTATTAAAGTATGACCATATACTCCCATAGAGCTCTTCAGGCCGCCATCTTCTGAATCCAGCATCTACCATGTCTCAAGGCTTACCACAGTAAAATTTAGCTTCATGATTTAGAATTTGATGTTGAACATCACATGTGATTTCCTGTTGCCAATAGGTGGCCTGTGACTTCTACCATGCTTTATGGCGAAACATCACATGTGAATGAGATTGCACGTACACATGCTGCTTTATTTATGGCGAAACATCAAAATTTGCCATGCTGCCACGCCCAGTTCGTTCACATACCATAAAAGCTTTTGATAACTTTTGATCACCAAGGCCTCGAGAGTCAGTACACCAAGTTTGAAGTCGATACAACGAAATCCCTAGGAGGAGTTCGTTCAAATACAACACGTGCGAATGGCCAAAAATGGCCAAAATTTGCATATTCACATCAAAATGGCCGACTTCCTGTTGGGTTTGAGTCATGGCTGCAAGAGACTTTTTCGAAGGTCTTGTCATTCTCTATGGACCCACCAAATTTCATCTGTCTCGGTCGAAATAACCCCAATGGGGAGGGGTATTTGAAAATTTCCAGGGGGCGCCACCGAGCCATTTTGCTCCGCCCATTTTTGAGACCCTTAAAATACGCAATTTTTCGCCGGACCTGACGCGTGTGCAAAATTTGGTGAGTTTTTGAGCATGTTCAGGCCTCGAAAAATGCGCTAGAAAAGTCGTGAAAAGAATAATAATAATAATAATAATAATAATAATAATAATAATAAAAAGAAAAATAATAATAATCCCTTGAAATACAATAGGGCCTTCGCACTGAAGGTGCTCGGGCCCTAATTAAAACTGCAAGCAGTGATAACGGGCCCTTGCACCCCTGCGCCAACTCGGGGGACCCGGCTGACGCTGAATTCCCCGATTTTCCCCGAAAACCCCGATGGGGAGGCGTTTTTGAACATTTCCTCCTGTCGCCAATGGGTGACGCTATGACAATAGGACCATATAGTCCCATAGATCTCTTCAGGCCAGTGCTCTGATTATACGTGTGTAATTTGAGGCAGATCGGACAAGGTATGTGCAAATTAGACCACTTTGATGGTGATGGCGAAGGATCCACATTACCCGCGCTGCCACTGGGCTGCCATGAGGCGGGAGCACGCCATCTTCTGAATCCAGCATCTACCATGTCTCAAGGCTTACCACAGAAAAATTTAGCTTCATCGGATTTAGATACTTGATGTTGAACATCAAAGTACAAAACATGTGATTTCCTGTCGCCAATAGGTGGCGCTGTCACTTTTATGGAATATGATTATGCAGATGTCTCAAGGAGTGGATTATTATCATACATGTGAAGTTTGGCTGAGATTGGAACAAGTACACTGAAGTTATGGCAGTTTCGTGCTTTCTGACAAAACATCAAAATTAGCCGTGCCGCCACACCCATTTCGTGCGCGGGCCATAAAAGCTTTTGATAACTTTTGATCACCAAGGCCTCGAGAGTCAGCACACCAAGTATGAAGTCGATACGACGAAATCCCTAGGAGGAGTTCGTTCAAATATAACATGTGCGAATGGCGAAAAATACGTCAAATTTTCATATTCAAATCAAAATGGCTGACTTCCTGTGAGGTTTGAGTCATGGCTGCAAGAGACTTTTTTGAAGGTCGTGGCACGTTTTACACACCGACTGAATTTCATCCGCCTCGGTCAAAATAACCTCAACGGGGAGGGGTTTTTGAAAATTTCTTCCTGTCGCCAATAGGTGGCGCTGTTAAAGTATGACCATATACTCCCACATATCTCTTCAGGCCGCCACTCTGATTGTACGTGTGTAATTTGAGGCACATCGGCCAGGGTATGTGCAAATTAGACCACTTTGATGGTGATGGCGAAGGATCCACATTCGCCGCGCCGCCACTGGGCTGCCATGAGGCGGGAGCACGCCATCTTCTGAATCCAGCCTCTACCATGTCTCAAGGCTCACCACAGTAAAATTTAGCTTCATCGGATTTAGATACTTGATGTTGAACATCAAAGTACAAAACATGTGATTTCCTGTCGCCAATAGGTGGCGCTGTCACTTTTATGGAATATGATTATGCAGATGTCTCAAGGAGTGGATTATTATCATACATGTGAAGTTTGGCTGAGATCAGAACAAGTACACTGAAGTTATGGCAGTTTCGTGCTTTCTGGCGAAACATTAAAATTCGCCGCGCCACCACGCCCACTTCGTTCACGTACCATTAAAGCTTTTGATAGCTTTTGATCACCAAAGCCTCGAGAGCCAGTACACCAAGTTTGAAGTCGATGCAACGAAATCCCTAGGAGGAGTTCGTTCAAATACAACACGTGCGAATGGCCAAAAACGGCCAAAATTTGCATATTCAAATCTAAATGGCCGACTTCCTGTAGGGTTTGAGTCATGGCTGCAAGAGACTTTTTCGAAGGTTTTGTCATTCTCTACGCACTCACCAAATTTCATCTGTCTCGGCCGAAATAACCCCAATGGGGAGGGGTATTTGAAAATTTCCAGGGGGCGCCACCGAGCCATTTTTCTCCGCCCATTTTTGAGACCCTTAAAATACGCAATTTTTCGCCGGACCTGACGCGTGTGCAAAATTTGGTGAGTTTTTGAGCATGTTCAGGCCTCGAAAAATGCGCTAGAAAAGTCGTGAAAAGAATAATAATAATAATAATAATAATAAAAAGAAAAATAATAATAATCCCTTGAAATACAATAGGGCCTTTGCACTGAAGGTGCTCGGGCCCTAATAATAATAATAATAATAATAAAAAAGAAAAATAATAATAATCCCTTGAAATACAACAAGGCTTCGCACCGTTTCGGTGCTCGGGCCCTAATAATCCCTTGAATTACAATAGGGCCTTCGCACTGAAGGTGCTCGGGCCCTAATAATAATCTTTCGAATTACAATAGGGCCTTCGCACTGAAGGTGCTTGGGCCGTAATAATAATAATAATAATATAATAATCCCTTGAAATACAATAGGGCCTTCGCCCTGAAGGTGCTCGGGCCCTAATTACATGACAAGAATTGTGCGGGTGAAAATCACCCGACGTTCGTGTTCTAGGGTTAAGTCAGCCAAAGCAACAATATTCTCTCTCTCTCTCTCTCACACACACACACAGTTCAGCTCTTATAAAAATGTAAATAAATGTAAGTACATCTTTATTAATTTTATAAATACCCCCACAGCAAAAGTTGATCAGATAGAATCAAAAAAGTGGGTAAAACAACAGGTACACACGGTTAAGCACCTGCAGGTGCAGATGTAAGGTAAATTGCATTCACATTTGTCATTTTCTCTTCACGCCATGCAGTACCTGTGTTTACCAGTGCAGTGCAGCAGTATTTCCACCATAGTGTGCCTGGAGATAGACACTGTCAGGGCTGGCATGCGAAAGGTTTTTATTTCTACCTTACTCCATAAAAGGGAGGGACGATGAATTACAAAATTTCCCACGCTGTATGTAATGGGTACATGTGGCTGGTTCTAGCAAGTACAGACCACTGTTACAGAAAAGCACTGCACAGATTAAAGGATAATTTTGTTCATTAGTTATCTCTATTAAAGTAAAACTGGGTCTTATTTTTATAGATTTGGCCATCATTTATATCAGTAATGATGACTACTGAGAATTATGATAAACAAAATTAAATAGGGTCAGAAGCATCAGCTGACCACCAAACATGACCATCACTTTATTCTAAACCAAAACTGAGCTCACTTACAAATATATCTCATAATCTGTCATTGCACAGGAAACCTAAGTGCAGACACATATGTTCTGTAAAAAGGGTAAAAAAAATAGTGGAGGAAGTCTGTGTATCCATATCTATAATGGACAGTTTGGCACATTATTTTACTGCTTGTATTTTGTATTTTGTATTTTTCCAAACTAATATGGGGATTGTTTGTCCCATCTGACTAACAGTTAGGCCCAGAAATATTTGGACAGTGACACAATCTTCATGATTTGTGCTCTGCATGCCACCACATTGGATTTGAAATAAAACAACTACAACAGAATTGAGGTGCAGACTTTAAGATTTGATCCAAGGGGTTGAACAAAAATATATGATTAAACCTGTAGAAATTGTAGCTATTTTTAAAAACGCTCCTCATTTCAGGGACTCAAAAGTAATTGGACAAATAAACATAATCCTAAGTAAAATGTTACTTTTCAATATTTTGTTGAGAATCCTTTGCAGGCAGTGACTGGTGATGTCCATGGGTTCCAGACTTCAGGCAAATGCTGGGTTTCCTCCTTTGTGATGCTTTGCCAGGCTTTTACTGCAGCTGTCTTCAGTTGTTGCTTGTTTGTGGGTCTTTCTGCCTTAAGTTTTGGATTGAACAAGTGAAATGCATGCTCAACTGGGTTGAGATCTGGTGATTGATTCGGCCACTGCAGAATATTCCACTTCTTTGCTTTAAAAAACTCCTGGGTTGCTTTTGCAGTATGTTTGTCCATTGTCCATCTGTACTGTGAAGCGCCGTCCAATCAACTTTGCTGCAATTGGCTGAATATGAGCAGAAAGTGTATCCCTATACACTACAGAAGCAGTCTGATGAATTCTGAAATGGCACTGAAATGGCCAATGGCACTGGGTCACTTGTGTCATTGGAAGCCATGCATGGCCATGCCATCACACTGCCTCCACCATTTAAAGAAGATGTGGTGTGCTTTGGATCATGAGCTGTTCCAATTCTTCTCCAAACTTTCTTCTTCCCATCATTCTGGTACAGGTTAATCTTAGTCTCATCTGTCCAAAGAATGCTGTTGCAGAACTGGCTGGCTGGCTTCTTCAGGTGTTTTTCTATTTTTGCCTTTCTATTTTTGAGGCTGGTTAATGGTTTGCACCTTGTGGTGAATCCTTTGTATTTACTCTGTTGAGACCTGAACCTGGTGGTGAGCAATGGAGGCTCACCACGCATAACAAAGTTTCGACCACATGGCTTTCTTTGTCTTGGAGACAAAGGAAAGCATCAGAACCTTAAAGTCCCACAATCCTCCAGGTGGGAAATCCAATTCAGCAGCCACCACTGGATGACTGTGGCATGTGACTTCTGAGGTCATCGAGTCATATAAAGGCTTTGCTCAGCCTTTTTTCACTCTGTTCTTACTCCTCTCCCCACTCCTCTTCATGGTCTTCTCCTCCCACTCAACTCCACCCTGGAACCACTCTCCAGGGACCCCCAGCTGTGCAGCTGCAGCTGGCCGTCTGAGGTAGCCTGCTGACCAAAGCAGATCCTCAAGCCTTTCCTCACAGCAGCGATGCGAGAGCCTGCTGAGGAATGATCAAGATCCGGCAAACAAATTCCATTAGCCAACAAACACAAGGTTTGTAGGCTAATCCCCCATACAACAGGAGCCACAAAGCTAGTTAGCACCGAGCTGCTAACCAGCTACGTCAAAAGAGAAGCCAGTTTCCCTCCAGCATCTGCCATCAGGACCACACAACAAAAACTGCCTTCCGATATCGGAATTCCAACTCTCTTAGCTTGGCCCTTCCATCAGGAACTGCCAGCCAAAGGAGCAACACACCAAAGAGAGTGTCTCTCACACCAGAACCGGTAAAACCATCTGGGCCTAGTCAAGCTAAGATAAGCTAATCTAAGATAAAGCAAGAACTGTGATTTGATGTATTTGTGTTTTTACTGTGTTGTGATCAGTTTGATAGACAGGTTATTGTATATTTGGCTCTGCTACATTGTTCAGTAGATGTTAGTTAGGTTATGCTTGCATGCTAACTAACCATCCTTCCTCTAACCTGGCACATCATAACACACACACACACACACTCTTATCACATTCCACACATGCACTCACCCAGCACATGGTCTGAGTGCCTCCACAGATCGTCTTTGTTCAGGGCTTTGTTCAGAGGTTGTTTTTGAGTTCCCAAGCTCACTAGTGCACTCTTTTTTCCTCAGAATGTACCAAACTGTTGATTAGGCCACTCCTAACATCTCTGTTATCTCTCTGATGGATTTCTTCTTTTTTCATCCTCAGGATGGTCTGTTTCACCTCCATTGAGAGCTCCTTTGACCACATGTTGTGTGTTCACAGCAACAGCTTCCAAATGCAAACACCACACCTGGAATCAACTCCAGACCTTTTAACTGCTTAATTGATGACAGGTTAATGAGGAAAGAGCCCATGCACCCTTGTTATTTTTTTGCAGCCTTCTGAGTCAATTGTACAATTACTTTTGGTCCCTTGAAAAAGAGGTGGCTACGTATTAAAGAGCTGTAATTCCTAAACCCTTGCTCCAATTTGGATGTGAATACTCTCAAATTACAGCTGAGAGTCTGCACTTTAAGTCCATATTGATTATATAACTGTATCCCAAATATGTTTTAGTAAACAGCTAAAATAACAAAACTTGTTACCGTCCAAATATTTCTGGGCCTAACTGTATGTCTAATCATTTTACCATGTTCACAGATCTGAGCAATTAACTTGGTGACCAATGCTTATATCACCTGTAAGATGGCCATAACTACAAAATAATAACCCCAAGTAGCAATAAATGGCAAGTATACTTTCACTTATTAAATCAGCCACACACTATCATGCTAAGCCTACAGAATTCAAAACAGCACAATTGAGGGCAGACTGATTTCAATTTAATTTGGTTCAGGAGAGATTGGGTGTGTATCACTGTAAATCAGAGTAGTGGTGCTGTTTAGGTCAGCACCTTTCCAGCAGCAGTAATGTGCTGTTGACTCATTCTGCTTTTGGTTCAGTTTTCAACACAGCTCAGTCATCTTTGTTTGAGCCCAGTCTGGTTCAGCTCTACCTTAGCTGCCTCATACTTACATACAGACCAACACAGTGATTTGTTGTGCTTAACCACCCAGCCCACCAGATGGCACTGCAACACCAACATTATTCCCATTTTTTCTGTGGTTACACAGAGTCTTGGAGGCTTGGTCAGTATTGGTCCACTAATGCTTAGTGCTGGTGCTTGTCACAAGTTCAAAATAAATCTCCTCTGAGCAAGTTTATGTCTGGACCTCTGGCAAAGACAGACCAGACTCACATTGCACTGAGGGTCAAGCCACAACTATACCATTTTTGCTGTCACATAGTAGAGCTTTGGTTGCTGTGACAGCTGTTGTTGATGCTGAAGTGCTGCCACCAGTTATGGTACCGTTGAGATTCTGGTAAGGCCTCTGTCGTGGTAATGAAGCCCTCCGGCAAGGGGCAGGCATGGCAGCTGAACCACGGAGACACACTGAGGGGAAACTCAGACCCACTACACAGCAACCAGGACAGGAAATGGCCTCCTCCGGCTCAGAGTGGCCACCAGGGTCAGAGGATAGGGCCTGAGCTCTATCGCAACCATTAGCCCAGGGTCCTCCACTCCACTGTACCTGCTGGCCAATTACAAGCGTTGATCTGTTGTTGTTGTTGTGTAGTTTTTGCAGTCGAGGCAAGGAGGGTGGTCCATTGGAGATAGGAAGTTGCCAACCATTGGTCCATAACGGGGAGGAGGAGGTGAGCAAGGATCTACCAGGCATGGAGTTCAGTATTCCATCTGCTGCCTCTGGAGACTTGGTACAGTCCATACATTCTGTTAGTGTGATACTCTCCTCCTCATCCACCTCCTCTTTCTCTTCTAACTGCTCAAGAGAGACCATCTCTAGCTCAACAGGAAGACCTGAATCCTCTCCTAGTCCCTCCTCCTCATTTAATAACTCTCTCTTCTCAGTTATCTCCATATGCTCTCCCTGCAATCTTTCATGTCCTTTGTCTGAAAACTCTGTCTTCTTCCTCCTTTCTTCCATATACTACACCAACCCTTCTTCATTTGTCACTACTCTGATGGCTGTATCCTTCACCTCCTTCTTCTTGTCTGTGTCTCTTGGCAAGGCTGCAGTCCAGCTGAGCTCTGGGGTACAGGGGAGTGACTGGCACCTCCTCTGTGGTGCTGATGTCCCTCTCAGCCCTCGAAGAAGGTGCGGAGAGGCGCACAGTTCACTAAGTGCTGGAAGCATGAAGGTCAGGGAGATGACAGACTTGCTGGGTGTGTCTAAGAGTTTACAACGCCCTCCATTCAAATCCTGTCTGAGAGAGAAGGGGTTGACCCTCACAGGGGTCCCAAGGAGAGAAGGGGTCAGGGTTGCGGGGGGTAACATGTCTGACTGACTCCTCGCCAAGCCCTGCCAGTGCTGGCTTCGGTCAAGGTGAAAAGGAGAGCTTTGGCGTTGGTAGGGGTTGACATCTACCACCAATGGCTCTGAACAAGGGAAATAGAGAGACAGAAACAAAAAATGTCACAGAAGAAAAAGGTAGAAAATACAAATATCACATGCTTGTTGGATTGTGGTGGTATGGATTCCAGATTCCAGATTTTCCATGAGTTTACAATTCTTATGTGTTGTGAATTTTGTATTTTAGGTATGAGGTGGTACTATTTTTAGTATAGCAACAATTCTCATTAAAGCACACAATCTTTGAGGTGAAAAACAAATTGACAAACTGTTCAGAAATGTTACATCTATTTTCCATTATATATCACGTTTTATGGGAATAAAATGCATTGTTTTCATTGTGTGGTAAAGTTCATAAAGTTTGGTTAAGGAGTTCTTTTTTTTTAGTGCATATTTGCGCAAACTGCTAAATTCCTTGGTTTAAATTCCACAACAGTACTTCTGTTCTGACTGAAGCAAACCACACCTCTGGCTATGTCGGATGGACAACTTTGTTAACTTTACTATAACAAGACGCATGAAACAATGAATTGGGTACTATTTGGGTGTGGAAAATTATATGTTTCCACCACAACATCATTTTCATTGCTTTCCCACTAATGCCAATCAGCCCAGGTTACAGTACATGGCAAGCCATCATCTAGAACATTAGACTCAAAGGGAGTTGCAATACAGATTGAACTGAAAATTAGGTCATCATATTTTTTGATCTGTTTGATCTGACAGGATACATGTTTTTGTGTACCCAACATGTTAGGTTACATATTCTTTCAGTAGAGGGATTTTCATTCACAACTGTCTCTAGAGTTTGCTCAGAATGGTGCAAAACACATCGAGTGAGTGGCAAAGCAGACAGAAATGCCTTGTTGATGAGAGAGGTCAGGGGTTGTCAATGGTTGGAGCTGACAGAAAGGTTTTGGTAACTTACATAACTCATTACAACAAGTGTGAGCAGAAAAGTGGACTGCGAAAGTTTTCTAACATATATTTTTAATACATAGCTAACTTTCCTCACATTTCACTCAAAATTTCAATGTAATTTTTTAACAACACATTTAAAAGATCATTGTGAAAATCTTAACAACCGCAAACAGTGTAGCACACCTCTGATCTCAAATCAGCAAAATTAGGTTGAGCACCTCAAACAGTGCACACAGCCGAAGTTCAAGGAAAAGCTGGAACACCTGCACTATCAAGATCATCTTGTGTGGGAGCATCACAACATGGATGGGGAGTTGCAGAAAGCAGGACTTCTTGGGTCTAAAAAGGGTGGTCCGTTCAGCAGAGCAGACCATCAGAACCACCCTCCCAAACCTGCAGGACATCTACACAAAACGCCACCCTGGACACTATCTCTTCTCTCCTCTGCCATCAGCCCGGCGTCTCTGCTGCCTGAGATCCAGGACAGAGAGGATGAAGAAGAGCTTCTTTCCACAGGCCATCCGACTGCTCAACTTTGAACATTAAAATCACTGACACAACATTGCACAGGTTTTCTGTTTTTCTGCTTCTGTTCTTTCTTTTTCCTTTCTTTTCTTTTTCTGTTTGCACTATTTATTTATTTATTTATTTATTTAAAATTTAAATTTAAAAAAGTGTATACTCAGCAGGTACAAAACAAATTTTACTGCACATTGTACACTGTATGATTGTGTATGTAACCAATAAAGATCTTGAATCTTGAATCTTGACTTAACATTTAGATCGAGATATATTGAGGGAGAAGCTGAGCGGGGTGTAAAGACACCTACAGGAGGAGACCAGAGGCCAAACTTCAGCAGGACACTGCCCACTTCCCCGAAGACTTCCACCCCTCCCTACTCACTCCCCTATGGTAAGCTCTCCTGTGCAACACCTGTCTTCTTCATTCACTGAAAACACCAGTATCCTACCCTGCATGACTATGACTACAGAACAGGTTAGCAAATAGCTGGAGAGACTCTACAAAGGAAAGGCAACAGGCCTGTTGATTTTCACTCCAGGATTCTGAAGACCTCTGCCGCCTAACTGTTGCCTGTCCTTCCACAACCTGACCCTGAATGAGAAGGGACTGCCCGTGCTTTGGAAGAAGGTGCTGGAGAGACTGGCCCTGGCCCACCTGAAACCACAGCTCAAAAGTTTATTTGACTCTCTACAGTTTGCCTATTGGTCCCACTTCGAGGTTGACAACGCAGTCATCAACCTGCGGCAGTGAGCTCATCGCCACCTGGATGGTTCTGGCAGTACTGTTAGAATTACATTCTTTGATATCACCAGCTCTTTTAACACCATTCAGCCTCTGCTGATTGGGGGAAGCAGCAGGTGATGGGGTTATTAGCACATCCATTGTATCCTAGATTACTGATGACCTGACAGGAAGACCACAGTTTGTCCATCCGGGCAGTCTGTCTGACATGGTGGTTAATGGTAGGAAGTCCTTCTCTTTTCACCTTATACACCACTGACTTTCAATACAACTCATGCCACCTGCGGAAATTTTCTGATGACTCGGCTGTTGTGTTGAGTGTATAAGTGAGGGAAGGGAGTAATGCTCGACAGAATCCCCTGTGGCAGAATGTCAAGAAGACCAGAGAGATGATGACTGACTTCAGGAAAAAGAGGACAGCTTCACACGACTACTGCGTATTCTGGGAGAGGATGAGGAGAGGGTTGAGGACTAATGATGGATGCAACACCTCTTGGCTCCCAGATTAGGTGCATTATATGTCTGATAGTTGTGACTGTAGTTTGTAGTAGATTATGGTGTCATGTCAAACATGTCTACAGCCACACATACTTTAGCTCAAGAAATCTCAAGAAAGACACCTGTAGGCTCTGTGTGGAGCTGCGTAAGAACCCCCTTGGTGTCTTGCTACTTCAGCATGATAGCTGCATGAACCAGTGACATTTCAAACTTCAAACTTCACCCTGTCAGATATTATTCAGACTCCCCGCCCTTCCCCTCTTTGCCATCCTTAGCTTGACCTAAAATCTACCGGGTTGGAGGTGGTGGTCAGGGGAGTAGGCAGGCAAGGGGAGAGAGACTCTCTCCCAACACTCCTCCCATGTTCACAGCACTGCCTGCTGAAGCTCCACACCACCCAGGGGGATGCTGCCGAAATCAGCCCAAACCCAGACCATGTCTCCACTGGAGCCTCTTCTGTTCCTGCTTATTGTCTCATTGACATGCATAAAACAATATCCAAAACACCTTTTCTCAACCCCTTATAAAGTGATTTGACCCCCCCACACCCACCATATGCCAATTGTAATTAATTTACATCATTCTTTAGTGGCACAAATCTTAACATTAGGCACAACATCCCAGTGTTTAATTTCACAGATATCAACAGCATTCCTCCACCAATGCTGGTGGTCTCAAACATTTCACCAATGTAGACTCAAGTGATTTTTACTCAACCTATGTCCTCTACCAGTCCCTCTGATCCCTTCCCAGAAGACATTTTGTCAATGGGTAACTGTACTCTCCAGACTAATGTCGTTCCACGCTGCATGTAAAATGCTGCTAGCTGACCACTTTCCAAGAGAACAACCTGGACCCAAATTCACGAAGTAACTACTGACCAATCTCCAACCTCACCTTCCTGAGGAATATTATTAAGAATGTTGTATATCAGCAACTGGACCACTATCTTGCTGATAACAATATCTATGACTGAATGAATTCCATTCTGGCTTGTACATATTTCAAACCCTTTTAAAAGTTGTTAACATGAGGATTGACAGGAGGAGGGACAATAAAAATGACCTAAGTTCTGCATTCGACTTAGTGGATCATGGAATACTGCTGGAAAGGCAAAGAAACTGTCCAACACAGTTCTACAGTGGTTTAAATCGTGCCATCATCAGTGACACTGTGTTGTCTACTCCTACTTAGAGACAGAGACTTATGACTTACACCAATCAACCACAACATTAAAACAACTGTCAGGTAAAGTGAATAACACTGATTATCTCCTTGCAGTGGGACCTGTCAGGTGGTGGGACATATAAAGCAACAAGTGAACAGTCACTTCTTGAAGTTCATGCACTGGGAGCAGGAAAAATGGACAAGTGTTAGGATGTAAGCAACTTTAATGAGGGCCTTGTTGGGTGTTCTTAGTATGCAGTGCTCAGTACCTACCAAAAGTGGTCCAAGGAAGGACAACCAGTATACGGTGACAGGGTCATGGGTGCTAAGGGCATGGGTGCCAAGGGCTCATTGATATGTGTGGGGAGCAAAAGCTGACCCATTTGGCCTGGTCCCACAGAGAAGGTACTCAAACTGTCATGAACTGGTGAAGACCTTAATGCTGGCTCTGATAGGAAGCTGTCAGGACACACAGGTTATCACAGCCTGCTGTGTATGAGGATGTGGTGCTGCTCATGTCCACTTCCCAAAGCTCCTTCAATGGGCATTCAAGCATCAGAACTTGACCATGGAGCAGTTCTGATCTGATGAATCACATTTTTTTACATCACGTGGATGACTGGGTGAATGTATGTCGCTCACTATGGATTGGTCTTGATTGATCAATGTCATCTGACATCATCATCCAGACCTTGATGGCCCAGAGCTCTCGGTTGCACAAAGGACTACATAACTACATAATATCAGGCAGGTGGTTTGAAAGTAATAGCTGATTGGTGTACACGCTTATCCTTGGCTATATCATCAGTAAACACAACATTAACTGTCATATTAGACTAATGATGCACAGCTATCCTCTCATCTCAATACCAAATGATGACTTCCACCCACTTCCAAACTCCCTCATCAGCTGCCTGGAAGACATTAACCACTGGACGGTAGCAAACTCCTTCTATTTAAACAGAGAGAAAAAAGATCTTGGTTATGGGTAATAAAGTTCAGAGACAACTGGTCTGTCAGTTCCTTTAATCCAGATCAAGAAAAGAGTGTACAGATTAAAAACCTAGGACTAATGATGATGATTTCTATAAACAGAGAAGCTCATACATACATTTGTCATGAGCAGGCTAGACTAGAAAACTCTCTGAGTCTCCTACACCGTCCTAACCAGGACAGAAAGATCAGACCCCTCAACTCCAATTCTCTGAACCCTTCACTGGTCTGTTTCTGAACACAGTTTCAAACTTGCTTCTTGGTCTACAAAGCATGCATATCATAAATGCGACCAAAAAGGTCTGCTAGGATGTGATACAGACTGCAAAGTGGAAATCTCCTCCATGTGCTGAGAGCATTTTCCAAGTCTGGTGGACCTTTAGTTTTTATCTGTCTAAGAAATAGAATAGTTTGCCTCCTTAACATAGGCTTGCTCCCATTCTGTCCTATTTCAAATCCAAAAGTAATCACTTTACTTTTCAGTTTAAAGTTTCTTTTAAATTAGCACACTGTATGTGCCCATTTGCAGTACATGTATTGATGTTTCCGTGATGGTTGTTGTTTTTCCTGCTTTCATGAAAGGTTCTTGGTCTGACAGTTAAACTCATGTCTGGTAAGTACATGCACAAGTACCCCCATACTGCTGTAAATGTCGTGACTACATTTAATGGGCACATCATTTTTCCTACCAAGTGCAATGGCCTTGTCTCTTTCTTCTTCCATCTCCATGCCCTCCAATGTTAAGACGATGTCAGCAAATGTGGGTCGCCTTTCTGCACTCATCTGAAAACAACACAAGGAAAAAGATCCACTGACTGCATATTTGATTATGATGCTGTTAACCAAGTGTCTTATTATTAAAAGTGTCATTCATTTAGAAACCTTAGTAAATGCTCTCAACAAACACACATTGGCTCCATTATCCATGATGGTGTCAGAGATAAGTGAAAATGAAACTGCAAATATTTTTTTCCTTCACAACCCTATGGGTTATAACAAATGGGACCGTCTTTGTGTGTGTGTACTTACATTACAGCAGGTGACAGCAAGGCTAAAGAAGGCAGGTGGACAATCCCCAACCATGTTCTCAAATGCATCCACGTCCAGACCAAAGTCCTACATACACACACATACTGTATATGTAATCAAAATCATTGCATCTCAAGTATGACTAACTACAGGAACGTCAAATGAAGCTTGTATAAAATACTGGAATAAACATAATGGGATAACACCTGACACACACACACACACACACACACACACAGCTACTGGCTACAGAGTCCTACCTCTGTCCTGGGTAAAAAGTCAGGATCAGCTTCAATCCGGGCAATGATCTCACATAGGATGGTACCATATGCAAATATATCCACCTGACCAGAGGAGAGGATGTCAGTTCTGTCCTGGCATTAACTCTGACAATGCACACAAATCAGATTTCACACAGTAGTTAACTGCAACTGTATGGGTAGGAGAGGACTGATACCATACCAATACTCATAGCTGAGCTGGTATCTGTTGGTATTTGTACCATAACAGTACCTCATCCAAGCTCACAGTGTTATAATGATTAATTTTGAATGCTATACCATAAAACATTACTATTTAATTTAATTTAATTTAATTAGTTAAAGATCTAAATAAAGTCTTTTTTAGGACCCTGGTTTATCCATTTCTTCTTCTCATGCATCAAATCAAACTGATCTGTTCTCCATAACTAATATGTCATTGGTTATATTAATGAAGGGATCTCCCTCTGTATAAACTTGAAATCATTCATGAAATGGATGAACTGAAACCAATACATCCTGTTGAAATACAACCAAATTATGTGCATTCTGTCTAATGTAGTTTTCTAGTCTGAAACTACTGACTCAACATGCTTTAATGAAAGACTGTGACCATGCTTAAAGGAGGAAGCTTCTTTGTCTTATGTTTACTTCATCACCACTGTCATGATCTTGGCATGCACTCACTTTTAAGTGAGATTATATCACTTTTGCTGAACATAACACGCTTAACATCTTTCTTCATTTGTTATCATTCTCCAGTTAGATGCATAAATTATACCATCATTAGGGAAAACTGACTGAGAAGGAGTGAAATGATTCTGTTCAGGTTTTGTAACATGTAGTATGCTCAATTTAGTCTGGCTCTGTCTGGGTTACCTGTCTTCACTGAACCTAAATCAACTAGCTCAGTTAACTCTGGGTTTACTTATTTGGCTTTGAGCACATTCTTGAAAAAAATTCAGAGTGCTTAGTTACAACAGCATCTTCACACCTATGAAATAGGTTCAGGTTTCTTTATTTGTGCCTATAGGTACATTTTCAATAGATGAGTCCTCATCCACTGAGACACATTTTCACAGTTAACATCATCAAACGTTATTACAGACAGCTCAGACAATTAACACATATAATCATAGTTCTCAGGGTTCCAATTGGGACTTCTAAAAACAATTTGTTGAAACATTTATGTTGTCTTATGTATGTGTATTTTTGTATAAGAGAAGTGCATTACTAAACATCTTTACTTTTATCTACAAGAGGAGTTAGTGTGAGGTTTGTGAATATAATGCAAGAAACATGTGTTGGTTTAATGCTTACACTCTGCACCAAGTTAAGGATACTACATAAGACAAAAAAAAGGTTTCTTTTGGCACAGGATGCTCTGTGGGGTAATGTGGGATTATGTCTTGCAAAAGTAACTAACAATGTAATACTCCAGCCAACTGTGGATAGACCCTGGTAAGATACATGTGTAATCTCCATGATTGTGGCACATCCCATTCAGCATGACTGTCAATCAAGTACATATAGACAGTGTGTATTAATGGTGTTATTGGAATGCTGTGAAGGAAAAACGAGCAGGATTTAGATGTTATTATGGAACAAAATAAGGAAAAGTATATCACTGAAGGAAGACAAATGAATATGACAGAGAAGGCTGTGGAGGAAAGAAGGAATAGCATCATACATCAAAGGAGGATTAATCTAGCTCATTTAAATGGGTAAAATGAGTGAGGTACAACTGCTGCAAGAAGATGATGCTAATGTTGGCACTGTAAAGCAATTACTGGGAGTTCAGTACCAGGAGCTGCTGAGAGAATTTAGAGCAAAAGAAACCTATCTGAAACATTCATGACTAATGAGGACATTATTGGTTGGTATGAACCTAAAGCATGTACGGTTATCTTTTTTTTTTTTGCTTTTGTTAAAACTGAAAAGTGGGAGGACGTTGTGGAGCATACAATGCAAGCCAAGCTATGTGATGAAGAAGTCAAGCCTTTAGATAGCATATCCACAGTATTGTCTGCCACCAGTAGATGTAGTAATGGACAGGGATCAGAAAGTGGTAGTTCTGTGTCATCCACAATGTCTGCTCTTCACCTCAAGGCAGAAGTGGAAAAGGCTACAGTGCTGCTACAAAGGCTGCTCCCTTCATTATTCAGGTGACCCTTATTTAAGGATGAAACCAGCACATGTTGTGCATGCAGTTCTCACTGAAAACCTGAGAAAGATGGGTCATGCCAGACATTGTCAGAGACGGTCTGAAGTTACCTGTGAGTACTGTGACAATTAGAAGACACTTGTGTGAGGCTAATCTATTGACAAGAAGCCCCCGCAAAGTCCCACTGTTAAAAAAAAGACGTGCTGAAGAGGATAGAATTTGCCAAAGAACATATCGACTGGCCTAAAGAGAAATGGAGAAACATTTTGTGAACTGATGAAAGACAGTGCAAACTGCAGACAGTTTGTCAGATGACCCCCAAACACTGAATTCAAGCCACAGTACACTCTGAAGACTGTGAAGCATGGTGGTTCAAGCATCATGACATGGGGCTGTTTCTCTTACTATGGTGTCGGGCCTCTTTATCGCATACCAGGGATCATGGATTAATTTGCTTATATCAAAATACTTGAAGAGGTCATGCTGCCTTATGCTGAAGAGGAAATGCCCCTGAAATGGGTGTTTCAACAAGACAACAACCCCAAACACACCAGTAAGCGAGCAGCATCTTGGTTCCAGACCAACAAAATTAAGGCTATGGAGTGGCCAGCCCAATCCCCGGACCTTAATCCAATAGAAAATTTGTGAGGTGACATCAAAAATGCGGCAAAACCAAGAAATGCTGAGGAATTGTGTAAGGTTGTCAAATCATCCTGGGCTGGAATACCTGTTTACAGGTGCCAGAAGTTGGTTGACTCCATGCAGCACAGATGTGAAGCAGTTCTCAAAAACAGTGGTTATACAACTAGACATTAGTTTAGTGATTCACAGGAATACTAAATCTTGTTTGTTGTTTATTCATTTTATTGAGTAAATATTTGAATTTGTAATGAAAAGACACTGCTATTTTTTTAACAGCCCAATATCATTTTTCTTAAATTTTCTGTAAAGTAATGAAAATATTGATACTTTTTTCTTCATGTTTTGATGTAAAATATAATGTGCAGTGTTCCCAATGAATGGAAATTAAAATTATTATAAGGATTTTGAGCTTTACTCACATTTTAAAAATCACTGCTATTATTTTGAACACAACTGTATGGGTGTGGAAATATTTGATGCTACTTTGTCCCCAAGCCATGCATATTTCACCCTGAGGAAAAGCACTGAGGATCACAGGAAAGAGCTGATGTTGATGTTGATGTTGTTGACACAGTACTACAAAACTTTTATGTGGATGACTGCCTCATGTCTGTAGAAACAAAAGATAAGATTAAGGTGATTACTCTGTGCGAGGATCTGCAGGCAATACAAGAGGAGGTTTCAGCCTCATAAAATGGGGCAGTAACAGCCGTAAAGTCCTCAGTTCAATTCCAGATAATGATCTGGCATGTGAGATGAAGAACCTGGACCTGGACACACACCAGTGGTGTTGCCACCAAAAAAGATCCTGCAGGATTTGAGTCATATGAAAATGACTGGGATGAAGACTTCCCAGAAGAAATTAAACAGCAGTTGATGGATTGGTTTTCCAGACTTTCCAAGCTAAAGGAATTAAAAGTCAACTGCTGTATCAAACTGCCAGAGTTCAGGAAAACCTAAACATGCACAGTTACTATACATTATATTGCTGATGCGAATAGAGATTCTTATGTCAGTTTGCTTTCTGTTGCTGCAGAATGAGAGAAACCAAGTTCACTGACCTGTCATGACAGGGAAAGCCAGTGACACCTTTTAAAACACCATCCCATGCCAGGGGTGAAGCTGACTGCAGCAACAGCCACTGTAAAAATGGGTAAGCTGCAAAGAAAGGAGCTATAGTTGGCACTAGCCAACTCAGTATTCTTGACTGAAAGCACAGCTACACTTGGATATTTCCAAAAAGAAAACACCAGATTCTGCACATTTGTGGCAGGATTTCTGCAATCCTGGAAAACTACAAACTAGCTAATGTAGCAGACTATGCATCAAGAGAACCAAGTGTGTGTGTGTCTCATGTCTAAATTTTCTCCTTGGCTCACCAAAGGAGTGGCCAAGAAAGCCTCAAGGTTGTGAACTAATCATGCTGGATGAACCTCAGATAAAAAAATAAAGATTAATCGTGTAAATGTAAAGGATGATAGGAATGCAGTCAACCAGCCGATGAACTAGTTTTCTTCTCTGGGCTCAAAGCTTTACTGTTAAACCACTGACAAAAAAGAAAGGAGCTGAATACACACTCTGAATTGGATGGCTTGGATAATCAGGTTGTTCAACAAGTGAATGCAGCTGTGAAGAAATTCAAAAAAAAGTTATCAAGGAGGTTGCATCTCAGTGGTGGATCTTGCTCAGTCAGAGCTGGAAATAATCAGTCTGTCAAAGGGAGAAATAATCAGAGGATGTTGGTCAGAAGGTTTCATCTCTGACCAAAGTGCATGATACCAACTGGAGTTGTCACCTATTTAAGCTAAATCCTGTACTTCAGGATTGGGTTTTACATGTTGGAGGAAAGTGAGCTGTCTTGCCTAATGAATGTAAGTAGTCCATCTTATGGAGTGAGTGAGTGTACACAAATATTTAGGGGAGACTGTCACGGTGGGGTTTTGGACCAGAAAGTGCAGGAGACCAGAGGCACACAGTTTGAGTTTTTATTAGTTTCCAGCAGGGAAACAGCACGAGGAAAAACTCCCTGAAGAGTCGCACCTGTGGTGTAGCGCAGCCGACTCCTTCGAGGAGGTCGGGGCGGAGGTAGATCGTGGTCAGGGGACGTAGCAGTGGTCGGGATCGTGGTCAGGAATGTAGCCGTGGTCAGGGACGAGCAATGGTCGGGATCGTGGTCAGGGAGCCGTGGTCAGGGGAACGTCGGGAGCCGTGGTCAGGGACGTAGCAATGGTCAGGGGGATGGTCGTGGTCAGGAACGTAGCCGTGGTCAGGGACGTAGCAATGGTCGGGATCGGGTCAGGAACGAGCCGTGGTCAGGGACGAGCAAGCAATGGTCGGGATCGTGGTCAGGGACGAGCCGTGGTCAGGGAGCAGAGGGAATGGTCGGGAGCCGTGGTCAGGGACGCAATGGTCAAGGCATAGTCGGAAGCGTAGTCGGAACGTAGTCGAGGTCTAGGAGAACAAGGAACGCAGGATGTTGCAGGGCAATCATCTGGCCCTGAGTAACTAGAGAGCTGGGCTTAAGTAGGGGGATGTGCTGATTTGCAGATGAGAGTCAGGTGTGTCTCATCTGCTAATTATGGCTGGCCACGCCTCCTGCCACCACCTGGGAGTAAGGGAAAAGAGAGAGGGAGAGGCAAACCGAAATGGACGCCCATCCTGGGCCGTCACAGTACCCCCTCAATGGACGCCCCTGGCGGCCTACACCGGTTTCTCTGGGAACTTCCGGTAGAAACCAACCAGCAGCCCATGGGTCCAGGATCAGGCTCTTGCTGATCCAAGATCTATTCCCGGACTGTACCCCTCCCAGTCCACAAGGTACTGGAAACCACGGCCCCGCCCACGACGCACGCCCAACAGGCGACGTACGGTAAATGCTGGGCGGCCGTCGATGAGGTGGGGGGGTGGGGTGGGGGGGCTCGGCTGGAGGTCTCAGGGGGCCGATATATCTGGGGGGTAAACTTGCACGATGATAGCCAAGCCTCTTGCTCGACCTGGCACTCCGGCGCAGGGACTTGGGCATGGGCCGGTTCTGCGGCTTGGACGGGCCTTGTGGGCAGAGGGGCTTGGTTGCAGCACGTCGGCTAGAATGAATCTCGGATAATCTAGAAGATCTTGGCTCAGCATTAATCTGTGAATCAACAGGTTTCTCATTGGAGGGAAGAGCAACACCATCCAGGGAAAGTACAAAGTCCCACATGCCAGCTTTGCTTTGGGTCACCCCAAACCCCGGCTGCTGGGGCTTGGGAGGGGAGGCTGGCCGCTGGCACTTGGACGGCCGCTGGCGCTTGGACGGCCGTTGGCGCTTGGACAGCCGTTGGCACTTGGACGGGTAGGCTGGCCGCTGGGGCTCAGACAGCCGCTGGCGCTTTGACGGGTAGGCTGGCCGCTGGCGCTCAGACAGCCGCTGGCGCTTGGACGGGTAGGCTGGCCGCTGGCGCTTGGACAGGTAGGCTGGCTGCTGGGGCTCGGACGGCCGCTGGCGCTTGGACGGGTAGGCTGGCCGCCGGCGCTTGGACAGGTAGGCTGGCTGCTGGGCCTTGGACGGTGTCACCTGGGACTTGAGGCCTGGGCTTGGCGGCGTCATAGCCGGGCACCTATGGACGGGACTTGGCGTCGTGGCCGGGCACCTGGGACCTTGGCTGAAAAGGGACCCGGGGACGGGGCTTGGCATCGTAACCTGGGACTTGAGGCCTGGGCTTGACGGCATCGTAGCCGGGGACCTGGGGACGGGGCTTGGCATTGTAGCCTGGGGCTTGAGGCCTAGGCTTGGCGTCGTCATCTGGGACTTGAGGCCTGGGCTTGGCGTCGTCATCTGGGACTTGAGGCCTGGACTTGGCGTCGGAACCTGGGACTTGAGGCCTGGATTTGGCGTCGTAGCCGGAGATCTGGGGTTTGGGTTTGACATCGTAGCCTGGCACCTATGGCCGGGATTTTGCGTCGTAGCCATGGATCTGGGGACTGAGCTTGGGATTGTAGTCAGGGACCTGGGATCTTGGTCGAACAGGAAGCTTAGGATACTTGGGGTCGTACCCAGGCTTTCGGTCTCTGCCTGGTCCATTTTGGCCAGATGATTCTGTCACGGTGTGGGTTTTGGACCAGAAAGTGCAGGAGACCAGAGGCACACAGTTTGAGTTTTTATTAGTTTCCAGCAGGGAAACAGCACGAGGAAAAACTCCCTGAAGAGTCGCACCCGTGGTGTAGCGTGTGCCGACTCCTTCGGGAGGTTGGCATAGACGTAGTCGTGGTCGGGGACGTAGCAGTGGTCGGGATCGTGGTCAGGGTAGCAAACGTGGTCAGCCGTGGTCAGGGACGTAGCAATGGTCGGGATCGTGGTCAGGAACGGGCCGTGGTCAGGGACGTAGCAATGGTCGGGATCGTGGTCAGGAACGTAGCCGTGGTCAGGGACGTAGCAATGGTCGGGATCGTGGTCAGGAATGTAGCCGTGGTCAGGGACGTAGCAATGGTCGGGATCGTGGTCAGGAACGTAGCCGTGGTCAGGGACGTAGCAATAGTCGGGATCGTGGTCAGGGACGTGGTCAGGGGCGTGGTCAGGGACGTGGTCAAAGCGTAGTCGGAACGTAGTCGAGGTCTAGGAGAACAAGGAACGCAGGATGTTGCAGGGCAATCATCTGGCCCTGAGTAACTAGAGAGCTGGGCTTAAGTAGGGGGATGTGCTGATTTGCAGATGAGAGTCAGGTGTGTCTCATCTGCTAATTATGGCTGGCCACGCCTCCTGCCACCACCTGGGAGTAAGGGAAAAGAGAGGGAGAGGCAAACCGGAAATGGACGCCCATCCTGGGCCGTCACAAATACCTGTGCAAATAATGAATTCATAAATTATGAAATATTTTAAAACAAGATGATGAAAATCTGGTTCTGCTCGAAAACACAATTACATATGTACATATTTTATGTGTGTACATATTATGTTACATAAAAAGCATAAAACACAGAATGGGATGACTTAAGCACTGATCTTTGACCCAAAGCATTAGTAACTTTTTATACTGACACAAGACTGAATCAACTGATGTTAGTGTTACATGCTAGCTTTGCCTCTCAATATTTCAATTACACATGATGTCCTGTTGATATACAGTCCCCTCCAAAAGTATTGGAACGGCAAGGTCAAGTCCTGTGTTTTTGTTGCATACTGAAGACATTTCGGTTTCAGATCAAAAGATGAAAATGAGACAAAAGTTCAGAATTCCTTGCATTCTGCATTCTTCATTTGAAATGCTGTTCCAGGCCTTTACTGCAGCCTCTTTCAGTTCTTGATTGTTTTGGGGGGTTTCTCCCTCCAGTCTCCTCTTCAGGAGGGAAAATGCATGTTCTACTGGGTTAAGCTCCGATGATTGATTTGGCCAGTCCAAGACCTTCCACTTTTTCCCCCCGATGAAGTCCTTTGTTGTGTTGGCAGTGTGTTTTGGGTCATTGTCTTGTTGCATGATGAAGCTTCTCCTGATTAGTTTGGATGCATTTTTCTGTAAATTGCCAGACAAAATGGTTTTATAGACGTCAGAATTCATTCTGCTGCTACCATCATGAGTTACATCATCAATTAAAATGAGTGAGCCCATTTCAGAAGTAGCCATGCAAGCCCAAGCCATGACATCACCTCCACCATGCTTCCCAGATGAGCTTGTATGTTCTCGATCATAAACAGATCCTTTCTTTCTCCATACTTTGGCCTTTCCATCACTTTGGTAGAGGTTAATCTTGGTCTCATCAGTCCATAAAACTTTGTTCCAAAACTTGTGTGGTTGATCTCTGTACTTCTTTGCAAAGTCCAATCTGGCCTTCTGATTTTTGCTGATGAGTGGTTTGCATCTTGTGGTATGGCCTCTATATTTCTTCTCTCAAAGTCTTCTTTGAACAGTGGATTGTCATACCTTCACCCCTGCCCTGTGGAGGTTGGCAGTGATGTCAGTGACTGTTGACTGTTGTCTGTTGGGTGTTTCTTCACAGCTCTCACAATATTTCTGTCATCAACTGCTGTTGTTACCCTTGGCTGACCTGTTTGATGTCTGTTGCTCAGTCCATCAGTAGTTTCCTTCTTATTCAGGACATTCCAAATTGTTGTACTGGCTATGCCCAATATTTTTGCAATAGCTCTGATCGATTTTCCCTCTTCTCTCAGCTTCAAAATGGTTTGCTTTTCTCCCATAGACACCTCTCTTCATGTTTGCTTAACAGGAAATACAGTTTTCACAGGTGAAACCCAAAGCCCCTGTGGTATCTTAAGATCTCATATCTGTTGTGTCACCTCAATTTCCTCTGAGTTATGTTAGGTCAGGGACCCCAGGGTCAAAGGTCAGGATCAAAAGTTGATGATCTATAGTATGGTCTGTGATTAAAGGTTTCCGTATGATTACCTTATGTTAATAAAAAACCTGACTCCTCAACAACCTGACGATATAAGTGGGTACTTAGAGCTGTTTTGGGAGAGATTCACATTGGTCCTGAGTGCTTGTCATGATGCAGTACTTCTTGTAATAAACTTCTATTTACAAGTAAGACTGTGTCAGCGGAGATTCCTTCATCACCTTCACATCATCGCAGCTCAAGAAACCACAAAAATTTGGCGTCACGAACTTCAGACGTGTTGTGGCCTGCGATGCAGACGACAACTTCAGCGCACCTACTCCTCCACCAAGCCGGCAAATACGGTGAGCATTTCTTACATAATTGGGGACTGGTTCGTTCGTTGAAGCTGTTGTGATTGTGCTGTCT
>JAFBJZ010000598.1:0-142638 GCA_016785225.1 Psettodes erumei
TCATGAAAGAAAAAAAAACGACATAGTATAGTATGTCGAAAATTGCCAAAAATGTCAAAATTTATTATGTCCTGAAAATGTGCCAAAACATCTTAGAAGAGTGGTTTATAAACACACCATAGCATAATAAGCCTTAAAAATGCCAGAAAAGGTCAAAAAAAGGTCATTTTATAGTATGTCATGAAAAGAAAAAAACAACATAGTATAGTATGTCGAAAATTGCCAAAAATGTCAAAATTTATTATGTCCTGAAAACACTCCAAAACATCTTAGAATTGTGTTTTATAACCACACCATAGAATAATAGGCCTCAGAAATGCCAGAAAATGTCAAAAAGGTCATATTTTAGTATGTCATGAAAAGAAAAAAACGACATAGTATAGTATGTCGAAAATTGCCAAAAATGTCAAAATTTAGTATGTCCTGAAAATGTGCCAAAACATCTTAGAAGAGTGGTTTATAAACACACCATAGCATAATAAGCCTTAAAAATGCCAGAAATTGTCAAAAAGGTCATATTTTAGTATGTCATGAAAAAAAAAAACAACATAGTATAGTATGTCGAAAAATTGCAAAAATGTCAAAATTTATTATGTCCTGAAAAATGTGCCAAAACATCTTAGAAGAGTGGTTTATAAACACACCATAGCATAATAAGCCTTAAAAATGCCAGAAAATGTCAAAAAAAGGTCATATTTTAGTATGTCATGAAAAGAAAAAAAACGATATAGTATATAGTAAAATTGAAAATTGCAAAATTTATTAAAAATGTCAAAATTTATTATGTCCTGAAAATGCATCAAAACATCTTAGAAGAGTGGTTTATAAACACCACATAGCATAATAAGCCTTTAAAATGCCAGAAAATGTCAAAAAGGTCATATTTTAGTATGTCATGAAAAGAAAAAAACGACATAGTATAGTATGTCGAAAATTGCCAAAAATGTCAAAATTTATTATGTCCTGAAAATGTGCCAAAACATCTTAGAAGAGTGGTTTAATTACATTATGGGACAGGCCAGAGCTTGTTGGTTAGCATGTTAAATTCAATCGTTACATCGTTACGTTATCGTTACAACATATAATGTCAAAAATGTTATGTCTTCACATTCTGTTGATTATCTTAGATTCTTTTGTAGGAAAACAAAATTTTCCGAGGAATAGTATATAATTTTGGGAAATGGGCCTCATGGCATCCTTCATGAGCATTAGATGAGAAGACCAATGCAATCCCATTTTCATTTCACCACATTAAATATGAAGCTATCGCCAGCAACTTTGCTTCAAAACTGGAAATGGAGAGGAATAGAATCATTATCCAGATCAAATGAATTTGATCAGATTAAATGCATGTTAATCCCATGTTAATTTGTGAGTTTCAGATATCCTGGATGGTGGGTTTTCATCTTTGGACAGAATTTGCTGTTTCCTTTTGCTTCAATCTTTACTATTAGCAGTGGCACTATTACCATATGCATACAATTGAATTCTTGTATGCAGGGCAGTTTTCATACTTCATAAAGTGCACATGTGTTCACATATATCTTCCCATCCTGACCAGCCGCTGTCAGCATCCCTCTTCATGTGAAGTCTTGGAGCTGCATCCTCATCTCAAGTTCTAAACCAGTTCAGCAACACACACCCCTAAATGCATACGCCTTTGTACCGGTTATTGATGAATGCCAACATGTGGATGGTGCTGGTGGTGTGTGGAGGTGAAGCAGCAACACTTGAGTCCCAATAAATTCAGTTTCAAGTGCGAGGTGAAAAAGACACCTGGATCCTCTGCTGCATTCAGATGTGGATGGCACCCTGGATCCCCATTACACACACACACATATGCCTGGCAGAATTATGAATCAAGAAACATACAACGATACAAACTTTCTGCGTGACTTGGAATAATACAAACTGATTACACACTATGTTTATGCAGATTTCTGTTCAGGATTCCCTGATCTTTTGTATTTTCTTTCTCATCTCTTCTTCGCTATTTTATCATTGTTGAATTAACAAGCCTGTGAACAACTGGCTTTTCAGCAGTCTCCTTTCTTCTTAAAAAACTTAGACCAAGGTAGGAGAAGTTATTAAAACAGAGATTTTATTCATCTGCTGGATGTGCAGGATTCATTTCAACACATGAAACTTTTCCACTCTCTTTGCTGGGCTTCAGGCAATTTCTTCATGTCATGTGAATGAATCTCCCAGGAGATCAAGCACTGCTATGGACAGGACAGGAAGACCTATTACACCGTGTGCTTCCCATCAATTGTTCTGACACACAGGTTGATGAGACCGAACTCGCCTCGCCACAGCAACGGACCCATTATGATGGAGATGGTCACACGTATTATTATGTGCAAATAGCTCAAATGTTCTTGTTCTTGAGGGTTTCACTGTGTTACTCCTCCCATCTCTGGTGAAAGACATACAAATGCACCAAGTAGATGTAAATGTTGTAATATATATATGTGTATATGTGTATATATATGTAATTTATATTTGATTCCCATCTCCCTCAGGTAGTTCAGGAAGTTAAACTGACCTCTGAAGCGAAGCATGGCTCAGATGAGATAGGAAAGCAAAAGGAGGGAGTGACTCTGTGGTTGTTCTTTGTAATCACTTAGTAATTAACAAGCAAGCCAGAAACCTAAGCTCTGGTGGACCAAAGGCTCTCAGGTTGGTCAATATTATTGATTAGCTAAGTTAATGAAAACATTGTTTCTCCTGCTTTTGGATATTTACTCTGCAGCCAGAGGTCCAGGGGGTCCTCTGTATACAGAAAAATATTTTGCATGTGCCTTTTTTCTTTTCTTTTTTTTTTTTTTTAACATTTTACCACGTTTTCAACTTGTCAAGTACAGAAATGTCTTTATTATCAGATCGACGCTGCTGAAACTCATTAGAAAACAAAGCTAATACACTCCTCTTTCATAATAAATGTATGTATGTGTAGCTCACCATGTAGGCAGATGGTCCTAGTCGGCCCTTCGTCAACAGTCCACCCAGAACAAAACTCCATGAAACTGGACATTGAAGTTTTGTTTTGAAGTTTTTTAAATTTTAGATTCCTTTTAATGGCAATTGATTACTATGGTATCAGTATGTCACTGCTTCAGCAGGAGCAGTCTTTGTGAAACAGTAATGATCTGTACCTTACTTCCATCTTGATCCTAAAGGTAGGTGAACTGGGCCTGCTCAGCATTTTTATTCAGATGGCATGATACCCAATTTTTCAAGCCTCCACCTTAAATGGAAGCATCTCATCTATCATTTTTTTCATTTTTCTTTTTACATTTAATTTGTCACCTGTCTGTATGTCAAAACATATCATCTGAGTGTAGCGCTTGAAGCTATAACCTATTAGCCTCAGATCCTCAGCAGGGTGTCAGGGTTAACACAGAGCTCAGCTTCCCTTACTGTCAGACGACTGGTGAGAAAAAGAGAAAGTGGTTCTGGGAAAAGGAGGGAAATAACAGCCGACAGCAGCTTATGAACGCCCATTAACCTATTAATTAGTCAAGTGAAAAATAGGTTATAACATGCTACAGCTCGTAACATGAGAAAAACTGATTGGATTACCTATTCTATTCTTTTCCAGTGATATGTTGGAGCTATGCTTGCATGTGTTAAAATACACGAGCCATTCTTATATGAAATCATAATCTAACACAAATGGGGGTGCTTCTATCACCAGAGTGGTAAAAGGATGGTAAAGTGTATTCTCTTTTGTAATAAAGAGCACCAACATTGACAAATCAGAAATAGGTACATGAAGAACCACAATTTGACCAGTGGGAATTAACTGCATGTCTGATATACTCTGATATACTATTATATTAAGCTACATACTGTATACCTAGCCATGACTAAAGAGCGAGGGGATCAGTTCAAAGTTTTACTGGTCTTAGTCATCAAGGCTCAGACCCTCAGCAATCAATCGAAAACATGAGGATCAGTTCAGTGTCATTAGTGTTTGAAATTAGCACCAAAACATTTTTACAATTCTGAGCAGAAATCATGTCAAGTCCGTTCTTGTCATTCTCACAGAGTCACACTGATGCTTAAAATCTTGCTCACCTGAAAATTTCATTAAACATGTCTTTGGGCCACTGCAGCAGTCAGATCACATGATGTCAAACAGGGATAAATTTGAAAAAAACAGGGATGAATACAAAAAAACCCAAATATTATTTTGCCTGTTATTACTAGCAGGTGACAAAGCATTTATCTTCCTGTGAGAGTTTGACATGAAAATGTTTCATAACCTATGCTTTAAAGTGAAATAGAGCCAGAACAATGTGTGTGTGAATATCTATTTTTCCTCAGTGTAATTTTGTTTGGGATAATTTAGGTGCTGCCACACAGTTTATGTTTATATTTGCATTGAGCAGCCAGACTTTTGCCCTAGGCTACATTTTGCAACTGCCCCTGCGTGTCGTGATCTCTGGCATATAGTCTTTGTGACATGTTGTATAAGAAGCACTTTTCATTTTGAAAAGTGTTCACATCTGGAGACACAACCCTAAGTCTCAGCATCAGAATGTGCTTGTGTGTGTGCTTTGCTTTTTATAAACACGTATCTACTTTTGGCCAGCCTTTTTTTACCTTTTGGCCAGTGTGCATTCTCCTCCAGACTTGAATATCAGTAACCATGCCACCACCTTTTGAGATGAGGAATAGCTCACACTTCTGTTAAAGCCCGATTCAGCATGCAGTGTTATTTTTCACATTTGTGTTTGCCTGCTCTGTACACTTCTGTGTGTTTAACTGTGTGTATAGTGCAGTCAGCTACATTAAATGTGCGTGAATATTTTGCAGCCAATTAAGCTAATGAGGGTTCGTTAAATCATGGCACACTTGCAAACTCAAGGCAAATTAAAAAGCTTTTGATGAAGAGGTGGCTTGAGACAAAAAGAAGTGAAAGGCTTGAAAAAGATGGAAAAAAACCCTCAAGTTCGTCATTCAAGAGGGCTCGTGACTGCAGTGATGGCATAAACTGAAACCTCATTATCAGTATGAAGACACACAGCTTTCCATGGATGTGGGCAAAAAGCTTCTATCATGTAAAATGAACAATAAGTATGTGTGCATTTACTGTATGTAGCGCACAAGTCAGCAGCTGTGAGACAGAAAGGGCTAATTTCCTTAACCCTCTCTCCTCGACACCAGCACTTACATATGAACTCTGGGAAATGTCATCATGTACGTGCGCCTGCATGTCTCTACACAGGCATACATGACTAGAGAGGCATGAGAGGCAGGTAATTGTTGCTCCACCCCAGTGCTGTCTGCTGGAAAGCCATTCTTGTGCCTCCTCTGGCTCTGCTTGGTCTCTGTGCTGAATTATAAATGATCCTGTGGTGTGTCACTCCTGACAGAGGAGAGTGGATATAGGTTATTCCCACTGAGCAAACACAGGCATCACACAGGTAGTAAATATCCCTGGCCACTTCACTGCCATGCTCTTGCTTATTCACCTGCCCCCACTGCAGCAGTTGTGTAAGAGAATCTCGTTTTTTATTCAATGGAGAAAATAAATTAAAGAGGCTGACGCTTCTCATCAAAGAGTGAAAAGTGAGTCACAATCGCTACAATCATTTATTACAAAAGCTGACCATAGTTCACGTGTTGTTGATCTGAAATGATTATGCTCACAAATGTTACAAAAATTTGCAGCTGACATTTGCTGAGGGCTCCACGCTGAAGTCCACTTGTCATAATGCATAAACAAACAAAATTCACATCAGCCACCATCTGTTTTTCTCTTTTGTCCTTCAGAAAACTGCATGTATTAACAAGTGCTTGTGACTGAATCGATCAGTGTTCAATTATTTTAAAAACAGAAACGTTGGACACTTTTGGACATGCAAATTTTTGTGACAGTTTGGAGAAATCCAAAGCTGTTGTGCTTATAGTTACATTTGAGTATTAAGACTGGCCTCGTGGATGGAGGGGTTTAGGGAACAGTCAGTTTAGTTCAGTAAGTTATTCATTATGAGAACAAGACAGAAAAGTAGTTTTTTCTAAAATTACAAATGCTTTTTTTTTTTTTTTTAAATAAATGGGTATGTCAGGCTGCAAGGCTTACAAATCTTTTCATGCAACACTTAAATAAATCATAATGATTTTGATCTCAAGATTTTAGTTTAAGTTATACTTAAATCATCATTTTGTATTATTGGGGGGTTGGGGTTTTCCATAGTTTTTCACCTCATGGTGCTCCTCTGATCCTATGAGAGGATATTAATACAGATGATACATTAATGCAGCTCATGGTGGGCAAGTGCAAATCCATAAGACAAAACAAATCATTAAATGGTAAACACAAACCATAATCATCATTCAGACTAATGAACACATTGTGCACAGTACGTGCGTGTATGCGGTGCACACTTATGTATGGAAGATCTCCTTGTAGCTGCAATACAGGACGGAATTGGCCAATAAAAGAAGATTAACAGGGATCATTATCTCACATCAAGGGAAACCATTACCCAGATATAAAACTGCCCCACAATTTTTTTATTGATCTCTGCAGTTGTAAATATAAAACACAATCTTAACAAAATAACCAAATATTGATCACCATGGGAGGAATGATCATTTAATTCATCACCCGTGACATTTTCTTTTCATGCGCTGATGGAAATGCAGAATACTGAGTGTTCATCTCATCTGTTAATGTTTAAATTCATTTTCTGAAACTCTGGCATGTTTGTTCTGGTTTGGTTGACCAGGTGGAAACAGCATTATTTGAAGCAAATAACACAGAGCCTGTTATTTATTTTTTTTCAGCAGGACTACACCGTACACTGACAAGGAGGGCAGAACGCATGCAACAAACAAATAGAGACAAAGGCTTATATACACAAGGGAGGCAGGAATAATTCAAAAAAGGGGGACACAGCAGGGTAGGGCAGACAGTCACTCAAGAAATAATAGCAACATTTGTGTGGTTGAAGTTACAGTTATTTTTTTTATTGAGAAAGTTACCAAACATTCTGAATGTAACAGAACAGCGCGGATGTAGAAAAAAACAGAAGAGACAGTCCAAACCTTCTCAGGTCTGAACCTAAGAAAACTGTAGGTGAGACTGCAGCACATCGCAGCCTGTGTCTGCTCTGTTGGTCTGTATCACAGTGTTTTCCTATCTGCTTTACTGAATTTGCCTGAGTGACAGATAGTCGGTGTGTAAAGGATCGTGACGTGTTTTTTTGCATGTCTCACACCCATGTTACCGAAGAAATTAGTGTCATCTAATCTCAAGTCCTTACACATTATTACTTTTCTCTCTCTCTCTCTCTCTGTCGCTCTCTTGGCTTGTCATCCATTTATAAACACTTGTTGAATGCTGAAGACAGCAGGGGATTTAATGAATTTCAAACACACACACACACACTCGCATACTCCTCTCCTCTGTGTCTGCCTCCCTCTCTCCCTCCCACAGGATGCATAATTCATTAGGCATTAGCAGAGTTTGGCAGCCATTGGCTCTGTGAGAGTTCAGAGCTGTAATGTGACACGAATTTGGCAATTACAAGAGGAAACAGCGTCCAAGTGGGCTCCGCGGGCAGACACGCACTGTCCATAGACAGTGGAACAGAGAGAGCTTTATTATGTGGTGGTGAGGTAGAGTACAGGTGTCCGGGTCTGATGGACTCCTGCTGAGGAACTCAATGTGACTGGACACCATGCATTAGTGTGTCTAATTAACACTGAATTAGTCTACGACATCCGCATGATTTGGTGGGTGGTTGTTGGCGCACACAGTTTTTGGGCCCAGATGATAACCAGAGAGTGTGTATGTCATTCTGCTTTTATTTTTAATGTGATACTTTGTGACTCCCTCGACTTTTTTTGCTTGAGCAAAACAGCACGACACCTGAAGCTGGTAGACACTCAGTCCCGTGCTACTTCAGCAGGTCGAGTTGCTTTTTGATGACTACCTTTTTTTTCCCTGGTGTTTCGCATTCAGTGTAGTATGGTAAGAAAAGACTGGTTGAAAGTGAAGCAGCAGAGGTTGGGATAACCTGACGTTTAGACTGTAATATAGGGTCAATCTCCTACATTTCCCATAATGCAATTTACAGCATCTCTCAAAAATGCACACACAACTCTAATTGGTAATGCAGACTTTCTGTTCAAAATGTGCAGTATCTAAGACCAAAATGAGATAACCTAACTTAACTTGACTGAGGTCAAAAGTGAACTTTTAATCTGAAATTGTCCACCTTTTTTCACAGGCTGATGAGACTAGAACTGACTTCTTTGTGTAAACGAGAGCATCCCTTTAATAGAGATTACCACTGACAGCTTTAATAATAATTTTATAGTATAATAGAATAAGTAATGTACTGATGTAGTGAGTCAGCCTTTAACCTTGAGGAGAGCCTCCTGCTGTTTTACACAACTGTCATCTGACAGGACACTCTGGAGAAAAACCAGACTGCCTTTTATTTAAGGAATAACCAGAAGAAGTGGGTGGTATGAGAATGAGCATTGATTTCCATATTGGCTAAACAGAGTGCCACCTACAGAAACAAGCATTGACAGGAAATGAAAAGACATGCAATAGTGCTGAGAAATACTACTATAAAGACTATTAGTACTATAACTGGTAGTCAGTGATAAAGATTGTTCTTTTTCTTTCACTACCTTGTACATTATGATCAGAGATTATCCACTCAGAGGAGATGGATCTGTCCATCAGACGGGCCCTCCAGCTCACTGTCCAGATGTGGACCTCTGTTGTCCTTCATATTTCATATTTATTAAATCTGAAAATATTGTTCTCTAAAGTGAATTCCCACCATTTTTATTTTTACTTTTTTGCCATCCTATTATGATAAGCACACAATTAGCCATGTGCAAAATGCCCCTCAGTAGCATTTCTCCCCCAGCACCATTTGCGTACACATGAGCTCAGCAAATTGAACTTTATTTTACAGGTCAGAGATTTTGTCTAATATTCTGTTCATTTTCCAAGAACTTTCCTGGAAGTAACAGTGTAATTTGGCACAAGTTTTAGGAGAAACAGAGACACGCTTCTCGAATGATTAGAATTTTAATTAGGGCACTTTATAAAGCAATGGTTGATTCCCAGAGGCGTGTCCCAAAAAGAACTCCTACATTTAATCCCAATTAAATATCAATGTAGTATTAGTTTATTATGGACATTTTGCTTTATATATATATTTAATTGTAGACAAGCATTTCACTTCACCTTGAGCTGCTGTGTATTGTGTGTGTTTGTGTGTATAAAAATCTCTAGCCATTACTAGATTAGCCTACTATATTACAGTATAAAATGTAGCATATTATATACTATATTTCTCTCCAAGAAACCTCCTAGAAAATTATTAAAAAATCATTATGAAGTTAAAGACATGTAAAGGCCCAACCGGGGAGGATCTAATTGATTAAGAGACTCAAACAATATACATATAATGTGTATTTTTGGAATTTGTGACTGATCAATTGTGACATTTCTCTGTCTCTGGTCAAGTAAAATCACGTTGTTGAGCTACTGTAGGTCTGGCGATGAGAATCTAAACAGTCATAATCAGAGCTGACATGAGGGAATTAGTTACACAGCCATGATGGCAGCCACACTGAAATCCAGGTAGTCATTAATGTGAGCACACATGCAAAAAGTCTCTCTCTCTCTCTCTCTCTCTCTCTCTCTCTCTCTCTCTTACACACACACACACACGCGCACACGCACACATGCTGACAGGTACACCAGGCAACAAGCTTATTGCATATGGATGCACGCAGCCTCAGGCCCTGCTGAAATACAGTATGCATGGTATGCTTGTGTGCTCCTGTGAATCATAATGAATATTTCATATTTGGCATGCCTTGTCTGGATAAGCAGATGGTACCTCTTCTGCCTGTCTCCTGTGCACCTGGACCCTGTTCACGTATTAGCATTTGAGAATGTCTCGTCCCTCGCTCACTTTTCTCTTTCCTTATATCTCTCCATCTCTCTCACCCTCTTTATCTTTTCTCTGTGTGCATCCCAGGCTTGGCATGTACACACTCTCCAGGAAGAATCTGATTAGTTTGATTTGACAAAATGAGATCAGCTGCTCAACTGTGTCCCATTTTCCTCCAGGTTTCGTTTATTGTCAATCCAAAATGGGATCTGTATTTAAAAATATGAACTTTATGTGGGACTTTGTCTCCAGTTGAAGCCAGTATTAAACCCAGCCAGCAAAAACTGATTATTACTTTGTACTTGGAATAGTTTTTTGGTTTAGCAGCCATGTTCTTGGTTTGACAAACAAAAGAGCTGCATCACTTTTGTTGGACAATTTACAAAAAAACATTCTAAAAACATTAGAAAAATGAACTCAATAAGCTAAGTTGGCAGGGCTGTTTTTCACCTCAGGGTATATTGTACTATCCTGGTGATAAAACAAAGCTGACAATTACCTTTTTTCAGTATTACCCAAGAAAAAAATGGTAACTTAAATGGCAACCTTCCCTAGGATTACTGAGGGTCCATATTGTAAGAAAAATAAAGTAAAAGTTTGAACGTAAACCTTTTTAACATTAACCGAAGGTCAAAAATGAGAAAGCCATGGTGAAGTCTCCATTTATGTTTTTATGCCTAGTGGCTGTGAATGGAGATATAGAGTATTGTTGTGCAGATTCACCATTATCAATTCCATGGACATCCCATTAGTCAGCCATGTGGTCCACAGGAAGCTGAAGTTAAAAAAAAGAAAGAAGAAAAACAACCTAAATCTACAGAGAATCCCACAGAGATGAAGCCAAATGAGAGAGGCTGTGCAAAAAGCCTGACAGGCGATCTCAGAGGAGCCAAGCCGCCCATCTCCCAGATGGCTCCATCTACAAGCAGTTAGGGGGCTGTACGCTTCAAAATTCCTTGAAGAACTAATAAAGCTTCTGTCGCTGTGAGAAAACCTCTTTAAAAGTGATGATGTTTAGGTCTTTGGACGAGAGGGAGGCAGTTAAATTTGATTAAATGCTGTCAAATTCTATCCAGTCATCTTAAGACATCATGTTTTATTGTTTTCTTTGACCTCCCTGTTTGTGATTTCGTTTTTATGGACTCTTATTTTGATTTTATGTAATATTGCATGACTGCACTTGCAGTTATGAGTGTGCTGAAGATTTTTTTTGTGTGTTTGTGAAAAATACAAATGATTAGCCAATTTAATGATCACTCAAAGAATAATTTCCTTTGTGACAGACATTCTGATGGTTTTGTGTGTGATATCAATGTTTTTGGGCAGTTGAATGCTCTGTGAAGCTGTGAGTAGTAACATACCATCATACTAACATGTTCACAATCACAATGTTGACATGCTGATGTCAATAAGATAAAATGTTTACCCTATTCACCATCTTAGTTAAGCATGTGAGCATATTAACATTAGCTAACTAACACTAAAGACAAAGTACAGATGAGGCTGTTGGGAATGTCATTAGTTTGGTCTTAAACCAGATAACCAGAGACTCTCTTGTCAAAGTTTTGATTTAGTGATGGTTCCTGATGAAAAATTTAGGGCTGTCCTCTGTGGACCATGAAGTCTGTGCAACATTTTATGACACTCCATTCAATATTTGTTGGGATTTTTAAGTCTGGACCAAGCAAAGTCATGCCACTACCATGGAAAGAAAAATATAAAACAAAACAAAATAACATTTAGCAATATATTTGTTAGTTGCAGGCCTAGTAAAAGGATCTGCTATTGATACATTTTGCCATCCAAAATTAAAATGTTGAAATTTCAAGTTAGTTTGTACCATCTGACTTGTATTCATTGACACTACCTTATATTCTCAGTTAAATACGCAGGTATGAAACGTTCCACTAATTCTGTGGTTTAGTTTCTGTGTTGTGTCTATGTGTTGATCTCAGAGCAGCAAAATCAGAAGCAACCGTTTTCACAGCATGCTCTCTACTTTGACCCATTCAGCCGACTCACATCATAGTAATGGACTTGGAACAGCATGGGTGAAATGACTCGCACAGACGGTGAGTTGTCGCACACGCACAGCTCTGTGGTTATTAGATATAATTCTATCCTCAATAATTTATTAAATTCATTTTGTACAATTCCTAATGGTTTGGGTTAACAGCTGTATGTGTCTGTGATCAAGTTTATTTCAGTGTAAATTGGATCATTCTTTTTTCTGGAGAAAAACAAACCTGTAAATGTGCCCCAGATGTGTTGTAGTTCGAGAATGGATACTCTTTCTTCCGAAGTTGGTTAAAAACACACCAAAAGAAAACTGTGTTGTACTATAGCCTTTCTTAAATGAATGTGTGTGTCATTGACATCTCCATCTTTTATAAGTTGCCAAATACATACAGGACATTCAGTACATACACAGTCAACTTCCCCTTGTTTGAAACCGAGAAGAAATTGTGTGTCTAGAGCCTGATCACATCTAATCTGATGCAACGATCATACATGATCTAAAGCAACAGTAAGTGAAAGCCCTTTGCAACAAGAACATTTCTTAAATGTTACATGTTATTTAATGGAGGGAAAAAGCCAGTCTCAACACATTACTTGTCGTTTGGCTGGAGCTGTAATGTTCAACAGTGTTGATTATCAGTCCACTTGGGAGAAGGTGGCGAAATTGACACTAGAGCCGTTAAGACCAAACTCAATCTGAACCGATGTCTATCTGAGGGGCTGTTAATTACAAACAGGGGATGATAACATCTCTCTGTCTGGCACAAAGTCCATCCCTCCATCCCAACCTGTTGTTTGGTCTTTTTTTCTCCTTCTCCTTTACCTGTTGACAGAGGTAACTGCCACCACAACACACTAATGATCAGAGATGTGCTGGGATGTTTCATAGGTTTGAACCATTGCTGTGCTTACTTACTAAATCTGAGAAATGAATAAACAAAACAACCCCATACAGTATTTATGTGTCTGGTAAAATGAACTTAAAATCAGCTGTAACAAGACTTTCAGTGACACAACATGTGCTATCTAAGGAAACTCAGGAAATTCAGATTCAGTTGATGTTGTTGAGTAGTGTTTTTGTTTGTATCTCATGTTCAGCAAAAGCACAAGGAGAGAGTTGATGTTTTGCACAGCTTGCAGCAGGAGTGCATGGGGTATCTTTTAAATCTAATGATGAGAACAGGCCAGGTAAGGGAGACATGCAGGACTAACATTCCTATTTGATACCACCACTTGGGGACTCTAATGTCTGCACATTAGCATTTTTTTGTGGGTATACTGTAGTTCAAACTGGACTTCACTGACTGTGATTTTAAAAAAATTATGTTCATAAATTGTAAGCTGCAAGTGTGCAATTGTAAGTTACAGTTGCAGTTTTGGATTGCAAAAATGTTTTTTTTAGCTTTACAGTAAATATATATTGCGTTTATAACGTGAACTACGAACTCTCAGCCAAACTCCCAAAAAGTTGGTGAAGCTCGTTATAAATCCAGTGAGAGTCAGACGTACTTCACTTGGGCAAAAACCAGATGCTTTGACTTTCCGTACAGGCCCAGTCTTTGCGTCCCATTAAGAATAGCTTGAGTGTCAACATTATACATTTTTAAATTTTACCCTGGAGCATTTCCAGGCTGGTGATGTTAAAACCACTGATCACTAGTGTTTTTATGTTGAAGCAAGCCCCATCAGAGAGTGCTACAGAGAGATTTAATGCACAGTGTGTGTGTGTGTGTGTGTGTGTGTGTGTGTGTGTGTGTGTGTGTTCATGCATGTAAATAACACAGACACCCATCCATAACAGGATGTTTAAAAATGTACCACAGTTGGCCCGGCAGCGTCACATCACTTGTCCTCATTGCTGGCAGCGGGACAGCGCCAAAGCTTCTAATCTCTCAATCCCTGTCCTGTTCAGTTTGATGGATGCATCCACCATCACACGTCAAAATGCAGCAGCCTTGAGACGAATCACAACAGCATATGTTAGGATTTCTGCTGCTGCAGGGTGATCGGGATTATAGAGTGGTCCACCTATAATGGATGGCTATCACTCTGCTACAGTTGCATTGTGGGATCTAGCAGCTGAAATGTGTGTCCTTTCCCCAGTTATTTTCCTACATCAAACATATCTCCAGCTCAGAGAAATGACTTTTAAGTCAAATAATCATCATAATGATGAAGTTTATTCTGAGCAGAAAGTCTTTCCCTGTCACTCTCTCTTTATTTATTTATGCCTGCAGACCTTTATGGTAACGTGTGATTGTGAAGTCTCTCTGGTCTTCATTAGTTTTTACTCTCAACTTCTGGTACAGAGGGAGCGAGAAAGACAAAAGGGAATGAAGGAAAAGGAAATGGACTCAGGAGAGAAAAAGACAGAGGTGGGGACACGGGAAGATGGTCGAGATGAGAGAGACACTAGAAATGAGCAAAGATTTGCACTTCAAATGCACTTTTGTCATTCTCCTTGACTATTACATACAGCATGAGAGTAAAGGTAGAGCTGGTAGTGTTTGACTGGCTTTAACTGTGTGCACATTTTATACAGAACTAGAGCTTTGCATGGGCACATGTAATGAAGTGAAATGTTTAAATATGCGTGAAACCAGGGGTGTGTAATTATAGCTGCAGCGCAGACTGATAATCACAGAGAAATGGTCACAGTGGCAACTGCTGTTAAAGATGTTATCGAAAAGAGGAGGAAGGAGCCGGTGGACCTCTAATATTGCCTTCTCCATAAAATAAAAATACAACAACTAAAGGCTGTAAAAGCTCTTGTTTTCTATGAGTAACAGAGTTTTCCTCGAAACATAAAATGTAATAGAATGAGTGAGACTGCATTGGAAACCATTTGGATGTTGACGGACATCTGTCAGTGAAATAGCTCATTCTTTGAGCAGCTGCTTGTCTGGGCCTTTTACAGATGATCAGCAGAACAAGGATCAGAGACACAACATAGTATTGTTAACCTCATGCATTTTTAACGTGCATCGCTTCAATATTTGATGGGCCAAGCGGCTTCATAGATATTGTGGTGTCAACTGACAGATGCTGGCCTGACAAGTAAAGTCTCAGCACTAAAGTTTTACAAGTGTCTGTGCATTTAACGTGCTTGTTTCTTCCTCTGTAAGAGGAAAAGTCAACATGAGAACAAGTGACAAATCAGGCTTTGATTCTGAGTGTGTTTGATTTGACTTATTGTTCTGTCTTGATTTACTAACCAGGTGAGGGCCATGTTACCTTGATGAATTGATTTTTGGGTCACCTGGGTTCAAGCTGTAAACAAAACATTGATTTATTGTCCTCATATAAAGGTGTTAAAAACATTGGCAAACAGCTTACTTACAAGTCAAGCAGACGCTTACAGTAAGTAAGCTCAGTGTCCACTCTCCTTTTAGCTCTGTTTTGGTCTCCATCAACTCCTGAAGGGAATCCTTGGCTCTTTAGCTGCTAAATTCTCCACTCCACAAAGCAGCTGCCTTCTGTAACTGGAAACAGGTTTGATGAGATCAGTCAGAGTGACCAAAATGTCAGGTCAGTCAGTTGCAGGCAATAAAACGGAAGCAATGAGTTTTTTCTCTAGTATTCTCCCTACAAAACAACCACTTTGATATTACAGATTATAATTTGATCATTCTTTATATGAAGATATTAATAAGTAGTGTAGAAGGTAAATGAGAAGTTACTTTCCCTTAAATCAACCTGGGATTAAAATAGAAAGGTTTTTATCTGATTGAAAATAAAAAACAAATGTGTCTATAAAAGAATACACATCTAATACCTAATAATCTCACAACTATTTGATGTTGGTGGTGTGTCACTTAATCGATCAATGATCTGTTATGCCAGCAGCCCTGTGTTTGCTGTACTCAGTAGATATTGACTAAATCATTAGCCCTGCACAGCCAACGACGCCATTCCAGCCCCTTATCAGATGACTTTTAAATGCTGGGCACACATCATTCTGCTCAGTGTGTTTGTCTGTGCCGTGAATGAGACTTCAAATTTGACCATGTGTAGCCTGTAGCTCATTAACCCTGCTGCCCCATGCCAACACTTGAGGATACACGGAAACTTTTCAGTTTTTCTCAAGAGGATAAAACTGAAAGCAACTTTAAGGCAGCTTTCTCATTCAAAATATATCAAGCTCTTATATATGTGTGTTATCTATTAATGCTTAATTAATCATGTAATGATGCTTTGTGATGATTAAAAAGAATCAGTTTCTGAATGATCTCGTGGCTACTGTTTATGCTCATGCAGTTGCCCTCCTTTCTTCCTAAACAAGGTTTTACTTAATTATTGATTTCCCATTATTCAAACTTTATATAAAGTGGGGCTTATTAGAAAGGGGGAAAAACTTGCATCTCACCTGATAAAATGATAATATGAATGATGTAGTATTAAAAGCTTGTGTTATTTTATTGCCCACACTCATAACAACAAATCAGTAAATGCCTGTTACTTTAACTTTGGCTAATTGCACTTGTCTGCAATCATTCAAAATGATGTTTTATTTAGCTTGGATGAATGGATCTATCAGCACGCACAAATGTCTGTGTTCTCATTCCTGAAACAAGTGCGCTGAAGAAAAAGGGACGATCTTTGAAACACACAGTGTACTCCTCTCAAGCCAGTCAGTGCTTCGGCGAGCGTTTGCACAACCAACATGAAACAAACTTTCATGCGCTTCACCACTGGGTCTGGTGCTGTCGTCAGTGAGGAAGAACTGCTTTTGTTCAAACAGAAAACTCTATGAATGAGTGGGAGAAAAAAGAAAAGAACACGAGGAGGAAGCGCAGATCGGTGGGGGTGATGTAAGGTACGCTGCAGATGCTTCATCCCTTTTCTTGTGTGTGCTGACCTTTTCATACCGTGTCAACATGGGAAATCTGTTTCTGATATGTTAAGAGAAGTTGGGCTCCCTCTGGCTGTTTCCATTTGTGACACACTCGTGGGGAAACAAAAGCAAAAGATGCAAACAGACATGGGAAATGAATAAATAATAAGATTATCGTATTGACGGCGCCACACCTGTTTATGCTTGATTGATCTCTTGGAGGTTTGATTTAACAAACAAGAGGAGTTAGGAAATGACAAATTGGCTGGTTAAACTCTAAAGAAACAGACACATGGTGAAATTAAACCACTCTCTGGAGAGTCGGAGAAGTTGTTTTTTTAAGGAAGACAAATGCCAGAAAAACAAAAAGAAATCAATAGATGAATATTTACACTCAAAATGAAGGGACGCAAGTTTTTAAGGAATGAGCTGTTGTGTGTGAGTGAGTCTGTACTATATACACAAATTAAAGCAAAGTACAGACATTAGTGTTCTAAGTTTTTGCTGCTGGGAAATGATTATTTATTTCAAACTGAATCTAGTCAGAAAAAAGCAAATATTGAGGTATACAGTATCAGTAAGGTCAGAGTCCAAAAACCAGTAACTGGCTTTAACCTTGTGTGTTTTTTTCTTTCCTTTGTCAAAGTATGGAGCCATAGAAAATTATTGAAACTACAAAATAAGATTTCAGTCACATTACTGATGGTGCAGAATGAACTCTTTCAAAACAGGCCACGTGTATGACACCAGTCAGTTACAATATTAAAACCATTTACCTCTTTTAATGTTGTCACTGATTAGTGTATAAAACCCAATAATTGTTTCCTACATTTGGTAAGTTTTGGAACTCGATATTAGCTATTTTTTGTTTAGTTTTCTGACAAGATTCAAATAAAATTTCCCTCCAGCAACGACAACTCCAAAGCCCTCACTTTGCTTTTATTAGAATTCACTATTGAACTCCACCAAACATCCTCTGTGGTTATTTATTTCCCTCATACCTACGCATTACAGAGCTGAAATACGTGGACAGGAGCAGGCTATATCTGTGATGGAGAGGCAGTGATCCACAGTCGCTCTCATTTTGCTGGAAGGATGCATGGGATGGACGGACATGTAATTTGCGCCAGCGAACACAGTGCCCAGAACACAGCAGAGGTCAATGAGCTCTCACATGGCTCCATCTTGCATCTGTCGCTTTGTATGTTATCAGTTCACTGCCTGCTATAATGGCCTGGTCAGGTGTGTGTGTGCATGCATGCATGTACTCGTGTGTGTCTCCGATAAACTTCTGTGGTGCGTGATGACTAGGTACAGTGGTGATCAGCCCAGACAAACTTGAGGTTACAAGGCCGCAGTGAGTCTATAATCCTATCATTGGTTTATGTTCCCCCCACATTATTCACATTGAATCACATTCTGCCTGATGACGCTGCTATAGTGGGGTTGCCATGACTCCCTGACAGGAAGAAGGGAGGAAGATAAAGATGTCATGATCCAATTCATCTGTGAAAGAAATTAATCAGACAACATTAGGTAGTCCAATGGCTTTAAGTAACAACAGCTGCTTCGTCAACACAGCGTCTTCCAAATACTCCTGTCCCATCCTCTTCAAAGGAGATGACCGAAAAAAACATGTACAGCTCCTGTCGGATGGAAGAAAATGAGCCGAAGTGTGACTCAGCGTGTCACCTTGATCTGCCTCAGCAGAAAAGTGGGTATCATCTTGTGAGTTTAGTCAATGGCCTTCATTTATGGTGGATGTTTGAAGAAGTGGGGGTGTGTTTGTGTATGTGGATGCCTCTCCATGTGGGTGAGACTGATTGGATTTGTTTAAAAGTTGATGCTCTCTTCTCTCTCTGATCCAACGGAAGTAAGGGCATTGCTCTGCTGATAAAAGCACAAATCCAGGTTAAAAACAAGCAAGCAAACAAACAGACAAAAAAAACAACTCCACAACTGAACACATTCAAAGTAGTAGGTAGATTTCTTGGCTTGCAGCAAATCGGCCAAGCAGCGGCACCAGAGAATAAGCCACAGTCGCTGCAAGACATAAGGATGATTTTAGCACCCCGTCTTTAGCTCCCATGCAGAGCTGAAGCTGTCTGTATGTGTCTGTCCACAGCTCTGTTCGTGGTGTGACAACAGGCATGAAAGAGGCAACAGAGGAATGAACACAACGCGTGTGCATGACAAGAAATACATTGAGACACACAATAACACTGAGACTGAGTGAGCTCCAGCTGATTTACTGTAGAAGGTAAAATGACAAAAAGACTGCAGAGTGGTGTTGGGCAGCTCCATCACTTGGCGATACACATCTCCATGCATTTCCAACAAATCCAATGCATTAAATATACACATGAAGCAGCTGCTAATGCGATACGATTCACCCCATTGCGATGCAATGCAATTTGACACAATTTGATTCAAAACAATGATGCTAAACATTTCAATAGGGTACAGATTTCATTTAATTCTCTTGTTCTCCTTTTTTCTCTTGTTCTTCGTAAGCAGACAGGAAAACATAAAGTAAGTAAGAAAAAAATCCATTTTTATTTCACGTTTGTCTCTCCAGTGCTGCAGATCAGCAAGCACCTCACTGATGCTGTTTCTTTTTGACTTCTAAAAACCACTCGACCCTTTCACTAGTTTACAACACGATACAAGGCGCAAGTCCTTTGTAGTGCAAAATAAGAGTCTCTAACAACCTTGCCTTAAACCAGCCTTTCTTTCGTTTTCTCTGTTTCCACTCACACTTTTACAACACCTCGTACATTTGTCAGATAAGTGATAAACTCATGCTCAAGCTCAACAAAGAAGCATAGTGCACTGTGCTGTAACTACTGCCGGCAGACGGACGTGTGTTAGACTCTCAGCAGGTAGGTTCACTCAGCAGTGAGCAGAAAGCAGTGGTGCTGTTGGCTGTTTTCAAAGCTCTTACTCGTCCACAATAATCTGCGTCTCGAGCGGACATGCCTCCGAGGCGCGTGCAGAGAGACTTGACGATAACTGGGAACCGATCTAAAAAAATTATTGGTCGAATTTCTAAATAGCAAAGGCAAAGGGCCCATAATTATATATAAATAAATCAGATTTTACCAATGCCAGATGTTGCATCATACAAGTTCAAATTGGTCAGGTACACTTGACTTTTATAACGTTGTACCGATGCAAATCAGTGATGCTTACCCCTACTGCCAAGGCAAGAATTGTTTTTCCTCAAATCCTCAACATCCAATGGCAAAAGGTTGTTTTCTATGTCTTCACTTTGTGCATCTTGTTATTTTTTCAGGGTGAAGGGCCTCATTATCTCATGTGCAAAGTTGTTTTCTGGTTGTCTCCATGGTGAGACAGAGCGTAAACATCTCTTGGCTGTGAGTTAGAGTCAATATGCTTGAAAATTCTTTGAAGAGTGTGAAATACAAGACAAAATCAATGTCTCTCTCTGTTTCCCCCCCTCTATGGCTGCAGCTGACACACATCTGCCCCCTCCTCTTTTCCTCTTTTCTGACAACGCCTAAACTCTCTGGAATGACTCTCCTCAGGACCAGGGTTGAAGGCACCTCACAGGGGATTGCAGGCTTCTTGTCTCGTCTACGTCACACCCTCCGTCACCTCGACGTCAAGACTACGCCAGCTGCCCGCCCTGTGAGAGGGGCCAATGAAATCCACCTACGCCTCTGTATTTCAGCTAAAGTTTGTTGTGACAACCAACAGCAGGCTCAGAAGGAAATCTCAGTTTCGTAAAAGTAATGAAGAGAAGAAAACAAATTGATGAAAAAGGGCGCTTTGAAATACCAAAAGTCTAAAATGAAATTATGTAAATTGAAATGCAAATCAAAACAAGAATGATGAAATTCCTAAGTAATGATATTGTTTGAGCTTTAATAATCACTCACATTATTTCCCAATTCATCAGTTTATCAGTATATATATATATATATATATATATATATACAATTTACAATCTATTTCATCATGTCTTTTTATTTTTTTCATAATGTACAGTTTGGCAGTGGATGTTTTCTGGGTCTTTTTCAAAGTGAGCCTCACCTCAGTGCAAACAACTACTTTGAGGAAACTATAACCAGGTAATCCAGTTCTTTGTTGACTACAGATGACTGATGCTGAAGTTTGTGCCGCCACCAAAGTGAAACAATCTGGATCCGATGTGCTCTGTGACGCCTTCTCAGTCTGCTACAGCTAATTGGCTCCTCTGAGAGCCACGGACCCGCGCACATACAGTAGATGCAGACATCCACACAGACACACGCCGACCGAGGACCTCCCAGCCATCTGCCGGGGGCTTGCACATACAGGTGCTCCTTTGCCCCCCCCCGACTCTGCGCTCAGGAAGTGTTTGAGGCCCCACCAGCCTGCTGTTGTGTTTGATCAGAGATACTGTGTCACGTGTTGTCATTGTAATTTTGCAAACCTGTGGCCCATGATTCATCTCTGTCCAAAGTGACCCTTCACTCATCAGCTCTCCTCCACCCTCCACCCCACCACACCCCACCCGTCTACCCCTTGATCAGATTGAGGTCATGCATTAATACACTGTACAACAAAATCCATTACGCCACAACATAATTTGCGTACGGAGTTTCTCACAGGGTGAATGGGAAATGTAGCACTGCTGACATCAAGTTGTGGAGGCTGGGAACTACAGCGGAGTCTAATACACTTCATCGTCCCTGTAGCTGTGGGGGGAACTTCAGTGGAACAGGCTATTAGTAAGGTCATGCGATGCACCGATTATGGTCATGCCACCAGCAAACTATTAGGGGTGACTAATTAATGGATAACTATTGAAAATTGCTTCTCTTTCTGTTACTATAGTTTTTTAGCCATTACACTGATGGATTGAAGGATTATCGCCTACTACGTTGGTTTACTCATGTACTAATGCCTGATCACTTTTTGCATTTACATCTTGACTTATCTAAAAGTAAAAGGAAAAGGAGGATTGATGAGCCCTTAAATGATGACTATAAACTCTTTATGAAGGGTGACTTATTAGAAAGTTGTACCAAACTATCAGATATTAGAAGAGTAATGTTCAAAATTACACAAATTCACCAAGATCTCAGATATCAGTTAGATACATATTCTATTTTAGTCCTTCTGGACTCAAGTGACTGATGTGATGGACTTAACTAGAAATCTTTTAAAGGTTTCCTGATTGGAAATAAAATGCACCAGAGCCTCAGGTGGAGCGCCTCTGGGTCCTTCTGAACTCCATTTATCTGCCTGAGGAGAAATTGGTGGAACTAAAACTGACAGACGTCTCTCGCCATCCGGAAACTCTCAGAAAGCTTGTTGATCAAGAACCATCCTCACGTTCATCATATGTGCAGCCAGGGGAACAGACATCATCACTTCAGCTATTTCCATAAAAAAGGAGAGACTCCGTTTGAGCATGACAGGAAATATACATTCAAGGCTGACAATGCTGACATGTCCTTGCTCTCAGGAAGAGTGAGGATAGGATCAGAACATACCTCTAGCATGGAGGACACTTGAAGAATGTTTCTGTGTGGTTGAAGTCAGAATTGTTGTCACGGTCGTTGATCACCTCCTCATAGATGCTGAAGTCCAGCAGGACCTTGAGAAACCCACAAGGAAAATGTTTGTTATTGTGTTATGTTGTAATGTATTGAAATACCACAAATCATCAACTGTCAATCAAAAAAATCTGATGGCACCCAAAGTCAACTGTTAGGCAGTGTGACTGAATATGAGTCCATAGCAAATATCACATACCACTATACATTGGCCTGATTCACGCTACACTGGGTCCAAAGCCTAGCGGGAGGAGGAAGAGCTCCTTCTGGTAGATTAAACTCAGCACCACGGTTCACTTTTCCAGTTGACGTAGCTTCATGCTGATGGCGGCGCGCTCCTCCTTCGCAGAACATGTGGAAATTCCTGTGAGAAGAAAAAGATGGCGTACACGTAAATAGTGAATTAAGCAGCAGGCTATCATTACACAACTATGTGTGCATGTCACCTGAAGCGTACTGAATATAACCCTGGGTCCTGCTCTTCCACAAGGAAACAGGGTGGGTCTAAAGTGACACAAATTTAAAAACTGTACATGTGTTTTTATGCCTCTCACGTGTAGTTTAATAACCCTTTCTGTTGTTTAGTCATGAATTATTCTTCTGGAAGAAAAACCAAAATCTCTTTCAGCCATTTCAGAGGAACTTAGTAAATATCCATATCAGCTCATCTGCAAAGCATAGCTATGTTACATTTTATTCTGTAAGGTTGTGTGTATGCTACCTGTATCTGTATGCTGGTGAGCTGTACAGGTGCGTGGGCCATGCTTGAAGGTCCTGAATGTCTCGACAGTAAAATACACGGGAGACACCAGTGACATTCAGTCTTCAAAATTCACATTATCTATGATGGACGTTTGTTGTGTCCCTTTTGTCTGCGAGTCTTCAGTTCTTGTCAGGATGTGAGAATTCCTCAGCAGAAGCATTAATCTTGAAGAAATCGATAAAGTGCCCCACATTGGGAGGTTCTACTCCCCAAGGGTGTCATTGCAGTCCCCCACCACCTGAGGGTGCAGTAGAACAGAACAGAACCTAATTTAATGAGTAGCTGAAGAACAATATCATGACTTTACCTCTGCTGGTTCATACACCTCCATGGTCCAGTTCTAATGCTCCATGTACTCATTGTAGGAGCTTTCAGCATTGGACAGGGGTCAGCATGGACACACAGCCCTGTTCCTACAGCTTTCTATGGCCAGCATTGAGGTTTTTAGTACTTTGTGTTACAGAAGCTCCTCTGAGGGATTAAACCGCACAGGTCAGCCTTCACCAGCGAGCCCATGACGCCCACGACCCTGCCAGCCAATTCACCTCTTCTCCTTCCTTGGAACTCTTTTGGAGGAGATCGAGCCGAGCATACTGGATACACCCCATGAGACCTGCTGTTCTGGAGCTCTAATGTGGCTGCTTTCTCAGACGGATTGTGCGCACAAAGCAGAAATGATATTACTTTACAACACAAGGTGTTCTTTCCTTTCCCTCATGCATCCAGGCACCGTCCAAACTAGTTTGAGTGTGTTTGTTTTTTTCTTTCTTTAGCAGGTTTAGCTGTTTACTGAACTCACACTATCAGGAAACAAAGTGTGGCTGATTACCTTATGTCCCTCCCACGCTGGGAAACGATAAATCTGTGTGCTAGATATTGCACAAGATATTGTGGAATAAGCACACAGCAATGACTCCTTACCCTTTAAAAAAGAGTGATTTAATGGCATCATTGTGCATGTGGGAATATATATCTCACACAACAGCTCTGGTATTCAAGCCTTGGTGAGTGAAATGCAGCACTAAACACACTTCTACGAATGACTTGAGCAACTGAGGAGCGATGAAAGAGACACAAAATTTGAAGTCAAAGAAATACAACTTTATTTAAGTGTAAACAAAAAAATGAAAAACAAAAAAAACTGCATAGGAAATGTTTAAAGTCCACAGAGTACAGGGAGAGCAGCAGGTGGCCAATATATTATAGTCCCCTCTGCCTTATTTAGACTAAAGACCTGACATCTGCACTTCCACTCAGCACAATGTGTGACTGTGAGTGTTAAAGGGGAGGGAAGGTGTGCAGGCAAACACACTCACACACACACACACACACACAGGGTATTGATAAACGCACGCGCGCACGCACACTCACACAGACAGACACACACACACACACACACAGTGGCATGGATGCGGAAGCGCCAGCAGCACCCATCTAAACTCAGCTGGCCACGCTGGCTCGCCCTGCCTCTTGGACTGCGAGGAGGATACATTCAGTGGATCTCTGCTCAGACGACACAGATGCAGCGCACAAACACACAGCCCGCTCGGCACACATCCGGCTGCTGGGGGTACAGGACTCGACGGAAACAAGAGGAGCTGGCCAATCATCTCCCACCTTGGCTGACGCTGAAGCTTCGTTTCTAAAAAAACCCTTTGCTGCATGTTCCACTGCAACCGCATGATTCCACCTTGCGATCTCAAGTATTGCTGGTGTGAAACATTTAGCAACAGGTCTTAGAGGGAAGGATTTTCCGTGGTCTCTGTTCTGTCTTATAAGGCTTCCAGCAGCTGGCTGTGGCGAGTGAGCAACAACATGATCCCATTTCACCCTTTTCTTCACAAAATACATTCTAAAAGGGCCAATGAGCATCAAGTGGTGTGAAGCATTTGTACTGTTTTTGTAAAAAAAAAAAAAAAAAAAACTTGGCAAAAGATAAAAGATAAATCAGGGGAAACTAATCAAAAGCATAATTTTTTTCAGATTGAGAAATAATTTGTTTTCTTAATATGTAAATGGACACACACAAAAATCAGACTAGTACTGTGAGGTCAAAAGGGGGGGAAAAAAACAAGTCAATACATCATCACTACGGGACATGTTTCAATGAGACACCTGCAGGGCAGGGCTGCTGAGAACTACCTGAGTTTTATTTTTTTCCTTTCTAAATTTTCAAACCTTTTTTTTTTTCTTCTTACTTTCTTTCATTCTTTCAAATATACAATCATTACAAGGAGAGCTACGACCTTGCACATGTCACCTGGTGCAGCTTTGCTTTTTTTCTCTTTAAGCTGCAAGAGGCCAGAAATAAAATGGTGGACAAAAACCACAGGGGCCCGGTAAAAAAAAACAAAACAGAGCAGGAGTGCAGTCAAACGATCACGTGCTCAGCAGCCATCACCACACTTCCTGGATTCTGACAAAGATGAGGAGGGGAGCTGATCGCTAGTTTGTGCTGGCGACAGCGAGCTGCTTCTCACACGACAGTGAGGAGTTCCCATTACCAGGTCAAAACACAAAAACGGCCGCCTTGTGGCTTCATCGTTGGTGAGAAGGTAAATCTACGGCTCAGCAGGAAGCCTTCATAGCTTCCACAGGTTACAGGACTCGAGGGTGAAAGGACTAAGTTTATATATCTACCCATATTATGCATATAAGAGGGAGCTACAGAAAAGTAAGCACTAAAGGGTTGAGGGGCAGACCAGCCTTCTGCTTTCTTTTTTTTTTTTTTTTGAAAACTCTGCCTCTGTTGTTTCTCAGCAATCGAGGAATGGCTGGCTGAACAGGTGGTGCTCTGCAGAGCCTCTACAGAACAGGAAATACAATCGCCAAGGTCAAAAGGTTAATTCCATCCAACGCAATATTAACACACACATACACATCTTTGGGTATATATTTTGGTAAAATCATCCCAATAGTCAGCTACCAACCCCGTCTGAGTTTTTCAACACCTATCTGAGAGACGTCAGTATAATACAAGGACTTTTTAAAGCATGCAAAATGAAAAACAGAAAGGTTTAAAATACATTTTTCCTCTTTAAGAGTGAAGACCTAAGGATCTTAAAGATAGAATTCTGCAATCTTAATTAAAAAAAAAAGATGCAACATGAATGAACATTTCACAGAGTAATACTGAAAAGCAAAGAAAAAAAAAATAGGTGTTGGGTTCAAAGCAGCAGGGTCTGTGGACTGAAACTGGCTCACCATCAATGTGCTCCACTTCAACAACAAACCAGCCTGTTGTCACCATTAGGTTGTACTCCTCTGGTGTGTTTTGCTTAAACCACAGGCGGAATCGGTTGGTTTTAGACTTGTCTCCAAGTCCACCACAAAGCAACACCAGGCATCCTATAGATCCATACTGAAATATTGGTAAATTGTGCTGAAATTAGAGGTCGTTCTTGTGCGTTCAAAACTCTGAACTCTTTAAAAGAGACCATTTCCTCTTCTCCTCACCCCTTGCGCACAGTAACAAAGTATGAATGGAATCTGCATGTTCATCATCATCATCATCATGAGGTAAATATAAATGGGGCACAGCCCCCTTAAGCGCATCCAGTCAAGGGAGCGAGGATTTATCCTCAGGTGCTCGGATTTAACATTTGTATCTATGATATAATGGTCCAGTGACATTTGTCGTCTACAAACAGCGTGGTCCGAACGCCAACCCTGTTTGGCACACAAGTCTCATAGATCATTTTGGCACAATGCTTTCATCTGCAAATTTCTTTTTTTTTTGGTTTCTTGGTGAGAAAAGGCATAGTTTACCAGGCAATTTACAGCAGATTCAACGAACCGAACAGCTGTCCGGGGGTTGCGAGATGGAGCGATGACCACAATACAAATTTGATTTCAACTGGAAACAGTACCGTGATCTTTGGTCCTACAGCTATGGGACATGTACTGCACTGTAACACAAGACGATTCAAAGAACGAGGTATATCTGTAATGCATAAATATCTGACGAGGTATACTTAAATAAAAGAGTAAAAATGAGGTATTTAGAATGAGAGTAACAAGTTGAGGTATCTGTATGTTGTCAATGCACAGTAGCTATGAGTGACATACTTGAGGTATTCAGGAGTTGAGGTATATGAGAAAGGAGGTAAAACGAGCGGTACAGGATATCTGAGATACGAGGATGTAAATCCTGATCATGTGCAGACGGGCCCTCGACTCAGAGGCGAGAGGCCGTCGGTGAATCTTTTCATGGGTCCCAAGATTCTTTGCTCGGCTAAGGAGGTGGCTCACAGAACCTTAATTGTCTTAGTTCTTCCAGCGGGACAGATTGAACTAAAGGCAACGGGATTAACAAACCCACAATGCTTTCACCGCCAAGAGTTAGTATCTATTAGTTTCTGTGGAGATTAGATTGGGATATACAAAGGCTAATCTGAGATGCTACTTTGAGCCTATAGGCCATCTAATATTGATAAAGGGGTTCTCTTTGGTGCAGGTATCCTCTTTTCTCTACTCTAACCTCCATGCAGAAAGACGAAAAGGGTCCTCTTTCAAACCCTGCCTGAAACAGCGAGGGCCTCGGTCTTAAGCAGGATGCGGAAGTACTCATGCACAGTAAACTGTGACCAAAGCACACTTTATTCTTCTAAACCTAACGCGGACAGTGCTATGAACTCAACTCTGAGTTTTGTGAGATTTAGACTTCCCAGCAACAATGATTATTTAAAGGGGTGGGGGGTTCTTTACTTGCCAAATCACAGTTGGCCTTTGTGCAGAAATTCTAACTTTGGTTGACTCCAGCAGATGGTCTATAGACCAGGAATCGTTCTATTAGCACTCATTCTGGAGACGTCTTCACAGCTCCAAGCATCAATAAATAGGGCAGGGCTTTGCGATGGTGCCCTCTCACTGGACTGGACTACAGGCCCTTGGAGCCAGAGGGAGTGGCTTTCAACCACTATTTCTAAATCCAGAGGATTGTAACGTTGGGTCTGTAATTTGATGTCATTAATGTCCTCTGGACGGCCAAATGGGGTGTCTTCACCTGAGGCTTTTGTCACACAGCATGCCTCATCAAGAAGGTGTCATTAAATTATATGATTAAATCTCTATGTTAAGATCACTAATAAGATCCAGATCTTGGAAGATTTTCTCCAAAATCCTTTGGTGGGTCCTACGTTTTGGAGGAGATGCTGCTCTCCTTGCATACAAATCGTTGCATCTTTAGTTGTTCATGCAACTGACTGGACAGTAACAACACAGGTCGTCTTGTGTCATCAAAAACATTAGTTCATCCAGTCTTAAGAGACACGGCTGGGGTGTATGGATGATCAAACACTTCGGGTATTTTTTTTTATTACAGGGCTTATTATGGGGATCATTTCAGAGATCGTTTTGCAGATGACTCCCTACAATTTATATTTTTGCTCATCAATAAATTCATCAAATCAGCATTAGCCAGTAAAGCTAGGGGGAAAGCCAGAAAAGCACTGATCATTTCAATCAGTCCTACTGTGACCTGAGCTAATTTTGATTCTATCAAGTTTGGCATCGCTTCACACACACACACACACACACACACACACACACACACACACACACACACACACACACACACACACACACACACACACACACACACACACACACACACACACACACACACACACACACACACACACACACACACACACACACTCTTCTGAGGCTATCCTGACACTACAAACTCCACAGAGCCACAAAGAGACAAGGGTCGATGCATAAGCGAAAAACTAACTAGCCTAAAACATGAAAAGGACACTACTGTACCCTAGTTTCCTCTCCAAGCGAAGCCTTCTAATGAGAATAAATCATGCAGCCTCTACAGTGGTCTGAGTATTGTCTCAGCAACAACATTCAGGAGGTTCACTTTAACTCATATTTCAAAATGCACAGCAAGAATTCCATTAATCCTGTGCAAATATCAACTGAAGAGTCTATTCTTTTTTTGTCTCTCTTAAATAGCAAACTATAGAGTTAGACTTTTCTTCTTTGTAAAACTTCACGGACTAAAACCTCTGCTCAGTGACTATGAGTACATTCATAAAGAGCTAAATGAGGTAGGTGTGGAGCAGAGGGTATAAGATTTCAAGAAAAGTGAGAAATTCCCTGAGATGGATACTTAAGGAGAGCTTTCAGAGAGAGTTCAGAGCAGCTGAGACTGAGGAAAGGAAATATGGCTCTTTTTCTACTGATTATCAATTTGTAGAGGTCCCCTTTGTCATGTATACCACAGATATTGGATTTGGAGAATAGCAATGAAAATGAAAAAAATAGTTATCTATAGTTTTTAATTTCCCTTCATTTCAACGTGCGCTCAACCCTCTCTAAGCTCTCCTCCTGTTGTGTTGGTTGATTCATTCTCTCGCCTCCGTTTCCTTCATCAAAAAAAAAAACTGCAAAAAGGACAAACAGAGGGAGAGAATGCAAAAATAAACTTTTTTTTCAGAATTTGAGGATGCGATTATTTCCAAAGTCAACGACCACAATGACTCCTTCAGGCGTCACGGCCACACCGGAGGGGCGATCCATCTGTCCAAAGCCACTCCCCTGTGTGCCAAATTTGCATAAGAAGTTTCCATTGGGCTCAAACACTTGGACTCGGTGGTTGCGGGAGTCGGCCACGATGATGCGGTTCTCCTGGTCCACGGCGACGCCCTGGGGCCGCAGAAACTGCCCGTTTCCCGTGCCTTCGGAGCCCAGAAAGCGAGCGGACTGGCAGTCCGGTCGGATGACCAGGAGCCGGTGGTTGTTGAAGTCGGTCACCACCAGGTGGTCTTCGTGGTTAAAGGCCACTCCTCTGGGAGAGTCAAAGTGTTTCCACAGGGCCCCCTCAAAGCCGTACTTGTTGAGGAAGGAGCCGTCGGGGGCAAAGAGCTGCACGCGGTGGTTCCTGGTGTCTGAGACCAGGATCTTACCCTCAGAGTTGACAGCCACATCCCAGGGATAGTTGAACTGCCCATTCTTGGTACCCTTTTCCCCAAACTTGAGCAGAAACTGGCCCTCAAAAGTAAACACCTGTCAGACAAAGCAAATGTCTTAAAGCCCGACATGTTTACATGTGGAGTGGAGGGAGAGTGAGCGCGAGAAGCTATGTGTTTATGTATGAAGCCAACATGCTTTTGTAACCTACACATTTTCATATTTTTCATGAAAGACACGCAGAACAATGCATTGAAATTACACCTAAAGTGCAAAATAATTGAGCCGGGATATTTTGATCAGATCTGCGTTGGTTGTCATACCTGCACACGGTGATTGTCCTTATCAGCCACAATGATTCGCCTCTGACTGTCACACGCAACCCCAGCCGGACGATCAAACTGGCCGGGCCGAGAACCCAGAGAGCCAAACTTATGGTGGAAGGCACCACAAGGCTTGAATATCTGGAGAGGGAAGGAGCAAAAACGTGTTGCTTTTATTTTCAGGTCACACCGGCCCTAATATAGGCGGTGCGTTCCATTTAACGTGCAGAGAGTGCTCGTTTTATTCCTGCAAAACACGTTTTGCAAAAGAACATCGCACGGCGTGTGTGTGTGTGGAAGCAGGAAATAAGATTCATGCGCATTCCAGCACAAAGGTTGTTCAGCAGCCTCTCTGTTACATAAACATTTCAGCACCAAAAAATCAACAGTGGGAAGTCAGCATTAACTGGTGATTAATGAGTGAACAATACACTGAATAGAACCACTGCAAATGTAATTTCAAGTGCAGATTTCTGGGGCATTTATTTGTCAGGCTGAGTAAAGACAGATGGAAAAGAAAGGGAAAAAAACATTAATTTGAGGGCCTCCATGACTGAAAATTTAAAAAAAACTTTTCTATGTATTATATGTTACATTATCAAATATTCTTCATATTTGCTTTATCCTAATTTAATCAGGATATGAGTTCATTCATTTTCATAATTTCCTTAAGTTCTATAAAATAAACATTGATACTGGCGGTGGCACAGAAGTCCAGTTTCTAAGAACCACATCATTAACCACACTGAAGAGCGAGCCGTACCTGTATGCGGTTGTTGCTGCGATCGGCCACCACCACGTATCCCTCCTTGTCCACGCTGATGCCCCAGGGACGACAGAGCTGACCGTCTCCCTCCCCCTCGCACCCGAAGGACGAGACTTGGGAGCCCAAAGACCCATAGCTCCGCCCGGACTTCACGATCACCTTGAAGGGGCTGCCCTGGATGTGCTGGTTACACACCAGCACCGACACAAGGTGCTCCCCCTCACATTTGGGCACGTAGCTGACGGTGTACGAGCCGTTCTGGTGATCCGTCACCTCGGCCGCAGACAGGTTGCCGTCGCCGACGGACATGACTATTGCAGACACTGCGTCCCCGCCGGACAGACGGGGCTCCCCGTCATGGTCGTATCCGATCACAGTAAAAGAGGCAGGCTTGCCACGAAGCGCACCTTTCAGACCCTCACCGTGGGCTTTGGTGACCGGGGCGAAGGCTCCGCTACTGATCAGGCCCATGGACTGGATGGCTATGTACAGAGCCTGTGGGGAGAATGATGGAACTACGTTCAACACTTTCCTCCTTCTTACGACTAGTAGGTTTACACCAGGATAGGTCGGCAAGATGATATCCAAACTTAAAGTCACTTATCACTGACCCATGACGTCCACATTTTCAGCGCTCACCTGGTCTGGAGGAGTAAACATGAAGCGGTCGTCCTCCTGCGGCTGGAGGAGGCCCCTGAGGGCCTTGAGTTCATGGATCTGGGTGAGCATGCGCTCCCTGGCCAGCAGCACGTCGAGGTGGTGGCCCTCGTCCAGCACCTGGCTGACGGCAGCGATGGTGCTGTCCAACTTGGTCAGACTCTGGTGCAGCTTCTCCACTTGCAGGTACAGAGACTTGGCCTTCACCTGACGGATCTTCTCCACCTTTGGGGAGGAGAACAATCAGAACGTATGTTTTCTATCGGGCAGAAGGGATTTTGGTCAACAAATGGTTTGCCAGCAGAAACGCTGTTGCGTTAAGCTTTTTGGATTTTAGTTTTCTAGTCACAGCCATACTATGTAGGGCACGTGAATAACTCAACAAATTAAGGTTTCAAAAATCTTGGGGATGAATTATAACATCGTGGCCCAGATTTGGACTAATGTCAGCCACGTTGCGGGCTGTGGTTACCCTCATTTAAAACCACTTCCTCCACTTGATTGAGTTTAGGTGCTTAACACAGAACCTCTGTTACTGCAGATTGTGCGCAGCAAGTGTGCCCACTGGATGGCAGCGATGTGCTGAGCATATCAAGTCTGCCAGCTATTCAGGAAGAAGAAGAAGAGGAGGCAGCAGAAGAAATGTGTGTGACCTGCAGCTAGCTGCCTGCATACCTTTGCTGATTGGGTAAAGGTTTACGAGGATTAACCAGTCTGGCAGGATGTAGCTTTGGTGAGAGGAAGTGAGACAGAAGAGCAGTGAAGAAAGACATTAACTGAGAGTATTATTTTTAAATGGAAGAATGAAGGGGACTTGTTTGAGTTGAGCATTTGCTTTTGGCAAAATGTATTTATTCCATCCATTAATTTCATGTCACCATGAAAACTATGAAATTCAACCCTGCTAATCAAATGACCACTCCTACTACAGTTAAACGCTGTGATACTGTGAAACCAGAGAACATTCATTTTATGTAGAAGCCAGAACACCTACTGCTGTTGCTGTTAACTCTGTATGTGTCGCCATCTATAGTTTCTTTAAGCTAAAACAGCGCAAAAGCAGGCGATAATGTTCCAATAGGCCCGGGTCTGACAAAATGAAAAATTCACCTACAGTAACTGTAAAAAAAAAAAAAAAAAAGAAAAAAGAAAAAGGCTAACTGCCACTTAACCATGACACATTTCTGTTATGGTGAGAGGGTGGATAAAGTTACAGCAGGGCCGGGGAGAATAAAGCATTAAAGAGAGTGGCAGAACCTGAGAAGCAGGGATTGGGCTCTTACTTACTGCCACCTAACAAAAAGAGAACAACACAATAGCCTGACTGGCTCTATGGTCAGAAGGAGCTTTGATAGGAGGGAGAGACTGAAAGAAACAAAGAGTCCAAAAGAGAGGGGGTCTTTTGTTGAACCCTGGCAAAAGTGGAACCGCAATTTGCATCTGTGAGACTAGAGTTACACTTTATAGCCACTGAGGACAAAGGCTGGAGTTAGGCTTTCTGACGGACGGACAGCTAGTCGTATTCCCTCTGCTGAAACGCCGGCAGAGTCGGAACGTGTTTCACGACAAAAAGTCCGTCAGCGAGAGCACGAATGAGAGAAAGGCCTGGATGTTACTGGGTGTTCCGCTAACAGGTTCACACGCCAGCACGACTCCATTCGCAACCACTCACACAATACCGCGGTAACACAGGGGACACGCCCAGATTCCCGCTCGCAGTTCTCAAGTGTCACGCTTTACCCGTGAGTCACGTGTGGCGTCTTCACCACCAGTCGTTCTACTTGGTGGACGCTGTGCTGAGTCACCGCGGGGCGACTTCCTGGATCCGCTTTCTGTTTGCCTGTGATAGCACAGGTGACCATCACATCGGCAGCGCAGGAAACGCTAGTGGACTAATTTGAAAACACTTCGCAAATCAGGCGTCGTGCTTGTAAGCTTCCAGCTGAGGAAAGCCACTAATTTTGGGCATCATGGCTCGATAAATGCCTGATCAATTGTTGGCAGTTAATTCTGTAATTCTGTCCTGAGATTGCAGAGATCACAAAAACACACACTTAAATATGTGCATCCTTGAGCAAAGCATCTGCATTCATGAAGCGTGCAATCCTTATTCAGTCACTGGGTCAGACTGCAAGAGGGCAAAAAAGAAACACAGCATGCGTGTGTGTATCTGTGTGTGTGGGTGCGTTATGGTGGCCTGTAATGACTTTATCAGGTCAGGGATAAAGACTGAGTCCTGTAGTGGTGTAAAAGGGATTAAAGAGAGAACATGGGTAAGTGAAAACCTTCTTTGTGACACTGTGACCTGCGCACACACACAGAGGGGCTCTAAGATCTGAGACACGGGTCAGTTTTTACAACGTCACCGAACCCGAGGGGAAGGGGAGAAATAAGAGTGCGACAGAGCAGTGGGTGTTCGGCTAAATTGATGGTGATATTCTGCCAGGGCCACAGCAACAAATTTGCACATGCACATAAATGTAAAAATGCACAGCTCGCTATCCGGTTTCAGCCGCAGATCAGACATTGCCGGTTTTGTGGTTGCGCGCACGTGTTCGCGCCGTTATTCATTTATTTATCACCGTCGGGTCCGGGATTTGGAAGCGTGGTCTAACCAGGGGTGACGGGCGTCAGGGATGAGGGTTCTCTCTTTCATCCAAACACCCTCTCCACCTCAGGGTAACCTTAAACCTGAGAGGCCCACGCAGAGGGTGCAAAGCTTTGAGCTAAAAACCTGGCCCCTTGGTTTGGCTTAGTTTAACTGGGTTTAATTAACCAATCCTGACAAGTGTACAGTAAGGTCAAATGTGATGTGATTTACCATCTCGTAATACTTTCAGATTACTCAACTGTCAGCTTCCTGTCAGCAGGACAGTTCATTAGCGCCTGGTTGAAAAGGAGAGAAAAACACTGTGCCAATTGTGCCAAACTGAGCTTGAAAGCCAGTGGGCCTCGACCAGAGCAAAAGGGAAGCCGGGACTGCGACGAAGGTGAAGGCGGCAGCTCACCTTCCACAGTAGTTCACACTCCCTCTCCTCCAGTGCTTTCTTGTGCCTCAGGACGAGGGCCTTCACTTCGGTCTGCACCACCTTAGCCTTGATCTCCACTTGCTCCGCCATTGCCTGGACCTTCTCCATGCTCAGCTGAGGAAAACGAAACACAAGTGACGTGAGCTTCCCGACGTAGCACAAGATCAGTTGAAGGGAGACGGAAAAGGCTGCGATTTGAAAAAAAAAAAAGAATCAAGCAGGGACACAGAAAGAGAGAGAGAGTACAGTAGATATGGGGATGAGCCAATATCTCTCACGCGGCGGAGGCATGGACAGGAACATCTAACTGGTCAAACTGGCTGTTTTATTACTCAGACGGGAGAAAAGACCTCCACAAACAGGATGCAGAGGATCAGGAAACATTAAAAGAAAGGACGCTACGTGTGACACCTTCCTGGCTGAGCGAGTTCACGCTCGAGCACCTGCTCGGGTTTTACTCATCGATTCCTTTCTCACAAGGAGCGGCTCCTTTGACAAAAGGAAAAGGAAACATGGGTCAGGAGTAGGAAGCCACTTCACACTGTACAAAATGATGCAGCTTCCAACCGGACTGAACCCTCACTCGCTCTTGTATTCCAATATTTAGAACTACACTACATCTGAAACTGTTATCCTTCTCATCGTGCAGTATCGGACATTAACACTTTTTTTGTTAAAAAAAAGTGTCCCATAATATTTAGTACTGAAAAGTGTCGAGAGTTTAAAAATTCCTAGGCTTGTGAGACTTAACTGTATGGAGGCATGTTAAAAAAAAAAAAAGCTTCAATGTTTTCGCAAACTGATGTGTTGAAAAACTGTTGTTTTGACACCGATACTTAGGTGATGCCTTATCAAAAATGTTCACTGACTTGAGGTCTTGCTTTGACAGTGAAGACGTGTACGTGCTGGGCAGGGATCTTACGTTCCTCCCTGGCTTAAACTTCCTGCTTGGAAGGTTCTGGTTTTTACAACCAACAATTTAGGCTAAACGCACATTTTTTCCTCTTTGTCTCCCCTCCCTTCTCCCGCCCACCTCCCCCCCTGTGTTTTATCTGGCTTTTCCTCTGGCGTTTTCTAGGGGGGGTCACGGGGTGAACCGGACCTCACAGGGACGAAGGGGAGGTGGGATAAGGCTTCCTTTGTGATATCAGTCGCAGGGATCAGAGGTCACCTAAACCTCTACAGGTCGTGATCTGCAACCCCTGTCTTAAGACACATACCGCCCACCCCCACTGCAGCCCAGCAAGAACAAAGCCTGGCAGCAGGGTCCTTTTCTCTTTCGCCTGGCCATTTGCGGCTGGCAGCTAAAGGGTCAACTAAATCAGGCCCCCAGAGAGGGAACAGCAGGGAGGGGATCTTTAAGGAAGGGGGGTGGTGGTGGTTTATCAATCAAAGTAAGGAAGAAGGCAGTATGAAATGTAGAAGCCTCCACCTTTCTGGGGTTGTTTCTTTGTGTTTTTATAGAAAGCATTTTTTTCTTTTCTAATTATGCGTCTCTTCATTTATTTTTCTCTCTCAGTCTCCATCTTTTCCTTCTGTTTTATTGCTCCTCTTTCCCTTATTAGTCCTCTATTCTGTCCACTGTTTTTAGACCCCGGCATCTGGGCGTTGCCATTTTCTCACTTTACCTTATTCCCTCAACATTCCCAGAAGAGCGCAGCTTAGACCACAAAGAGGCGCACACTAACCAATCAAACCGCAGAGAGAAAGAGCTCTGGCCAACCAGGAGGTCACAAGTCCGGGGTCACAGGTCAGGGAAGATAATGGGTGTGGAGTGGGCAGAAATTTCCTACCTCGGGGGACTGTGTGTGTGTGTGTTTACATGTTATCTGGCGTCAGTACTTACTGCGGTGATGACCTGGGACAAAAATGGACAAACCTACAGCAAACACTACAAGGCACTGCCAGATGGCAGGCGGTGTTTCCCATGACTCAGCGGCATGCGTCCTGATGCTTTTGTGGATATCATTCCTATTGGTCTAATAGATCAAGTGTACGCTGCGGGACCCAGCTTCCGTTACAAACTTTGGTCCACGTGACCTGATGTCTGGCACTGAAACTGAGCGGATCCGTGCGGCGACATCTTGGAATTTAAGGAAAATAAGTACCCATCTGTTAAAGGTACAAAGTGTGGCGCAGTCACACAGCGGTCAACCCGAGAGAGAGGGACAGGTGAGGCGCGAGCTCTGCCAGCGGGTCACATGACCTCAGCGGAACACCTAGTGTTTCATGTTTCAGTCGAGTCTTTACCAAGGTCACGACACTGCGTGTATGTGTGACCCATCCCTGTCCCTCTGCACATTTCTCTCTTTTAAAAGTAAGGCTGCAGTCAAAGTGTATTTTAGTGTTTATTTTATTTTTTTAATCATTTGGCCTGAAAAAAATAAAATCTCATTAAATAGTGAAACGTGCTCAGCACTTTTTCTTCCCCTGAGCCCATGGTGACGTTCTCAAACCGCACAATGATTGGGGCTGCCTTTTTCCAACAGATTAGGTTGGGCGAACCTCGGGACAAGCACATCATGTGCTAAAATGAATCTCGAGGCAACGCACGCAGCCTGATCCCGACTACCCTGAAGAGGTCGCGTCGCTGCGCTCGCCCGCCCTGCCTCCGCTGCCTGGCTGACGTCACCCCGGGGCAGTTCCAGCTAACAAAGTCAGCAAACACCTTTGTCATCTGATTCCAAAAGCCTTCCTCATGTTACTTCTCAGTTTGTGCAGCTCCTCACGCTAGTTTACTCCATTCTGTAACTATTGTCTAGTTTGATAAAGCATTTCATGAAGACCCCTCACTGGACTTAGGCCCAGTCTGTTGTTGCCATACACCTGACAGTGATATAACAGAGAAAAGCAGGAAATCCTTACATTAAGAAGCTGTTTGACATAATGGCAATTACCTGACTACAGTCAATTGTCTAATTACTTAATCTATTAATTGTTTCAGCACTATTCAAATGAATTAACTATCACCGACAGGTCTGGGACTGTTCAGGTTGTGTGAAACAGTTCGTGAAACCTCAACTCATCTTTTTTCCCCCATTTGTACATTTGGTGTAGAAAGCTGCTATCCCGTCTACGATTACGTCAATGTAGAGAGGCAGCGTGTGTGGTTGTGCGAACGTGCGAGTAAGAAGCTGGGGGGGTGAATAAGGGGAGGGAGGAGTGCTCCACATCTTTAAAAGAGGAGGGGAATTTTCCTTTCTCTGAAATCCTTTAAATGCCTCATCTCCCCTCCCCCAGCCTCCTCTCCACTCCCACCCCCCACTGACCTTCAGCCCTGCCCCCGCCAGACCTCACCCCATGCGACCCACCCCCTCTCAGGGCCAGCTGGACACCTCTAACCCCGGGCTTCCCAGCAGCCCAGGGACTGGTCACTCTCAAACACATTCAAGCTGATGATGCCTAATGGCCGGTCACTGCGCTGAGGGGCGACGGAGAGACACAGCTGCTCTCTTCAGCTTCTCCTCGGCCTTTGCAGGAGATGGATGAGCGTGGCTGTGTGGGTTTTGACCTTCATAAGGATTGTCTTTATGTCAGCCCTCAGAGAGCTGAAATCAGTTTGACCTACTTGAGTGCAACGCTGTGACACAAGACAATTACAGAACATCTGTCCTCATTCCCCCTGTTCTCTTATATTGATTTCATTCTGATTTCTGATTTTTCACACTGTGCACAACTTATACTAATCCAATTACATCACTGGACATTATCTTGTGCAGGTTTTATGGTCTTGGTCCCAGAATGAGTAGGTAGAAGAAAATAACTAAATGACGAGGTGACTGGGGGATATTTTCGTTCAGGTCCCTGTCTCACCTGCACGGCCTGTCGTCCCTGCTGTGCGTCTGCCAGCAGCTGGATGGTGATGGCCCTGCAGTCCTGCACGGCGTCTTGCAGGTAAACGAAGGTGTGGCCCATGTGACGGCCCACGCTGCACTCCCTGCAGATAGGCACCGAGCAGGTTTCACAGAAGAACAGGAACACCTGGGACAACAGAGTGAAGGACAAACTTTTTTTTGTTGTTGTTTTCATAGGTGTACAAACTGAAGCTGTACCTGCTGCTATGACCATACCGCAAACAATAACAATAAAAAAAACAAACAAACAGGGGCACAGACCACAAATCCTACTGGACTTCATATGTGACTGATAAACTGACAAATGTATTAAGCCAAGATGATTGATGCATCTGCAATTGACTAATCATTGTGATTTCTTCTATCTGTCAGTCTGAAACTGGAGAAGCTCAAACATTTTGCAGGCAAACACGTTAAAGAGAAAGAAAGAAATCACAAAAAGAAAAAAATTGCTGTAATCTTTTTGTCCGTCTAGACATAATGTCTTTTTTTTTAGATTACACAGTAGGCATCTGTAAATGTTGAAAGGCTCGATTTTAACAGCAGGGAAGAGCCAGTGTTAAAGAAAGGCAAGTACAGTAAAATTCCTTACCGTAAATGAAATATACACAACTCACCCCAAATAACAATAAACAAGGACCTGCGCATTTCTCATGCCCCCTAGACCCACAACAGTGACTGCAATGGTATTGACTTGTGGTAACACGATATTGGACATTGTTTTCTGAAACAGAGACGAAGATGTCTCCGTCATCATCGTCCCACCTCCTTCCTACGACCGGATGAGGATGATGAGGATGCACCAGCTCAGTGAAAGCTACTGTGTCTTGCCAAGTCACCAAAGGATGACAAAAGAAACTGGCAGGGTGGATACATTAATAACAATGTGTCAGCACCCCCCCCCCCCCCACACACACACACACACGTGCGCACACACAAAGCCAATTAACGAGAAAAGACCATGAATGATAAACAAGTCATCTATATGCAGGTGTTGCCACCGAGGGTCACCCGGGACTCCACACCCCAGGGAGCTTCTCTCTCCCAAAACACAAAGCTCGAAGAAAGCAAGGAGGGACTAAAGGCCACCAAAACCAGATCAATAGCCATTCTGGAACATCTGTGAACAGCTGAGGAACAGCGAAGGGCCGCGGAGGGATGTTACTCCCATTTCCCTTCTTCAGAACGTTTATTACTGTAACTGAATTGGCAATCGCCTCACTCTTGTTGAGATTTGCTGCGTCCAAATTATTTACCTGAAAATGTACCGTTTGCTTCACGTCTTGGATTAAACCATGACTCAAGGCATATGGACGACAGATGAGGTAAAGAAGCAGCACTGGTTGACCAAAAAAAAAAAAAACCCCGTCCCCTGGGATAAGAAGAGTAAATGTCATTTAACCTTTGTTGAAAAGGACCTGAGCTTTGCTTTAAACCCCCCCCCCCGCATGAATGCTGATTGGTTGTAATGGAAGGCTAATTAAATATGCGCTGGCCATCATATCCCAAAGAGACACCGGATCAAACAGCCTCCAATAGCAAGAGACCTGAGTGGACGGGGAGGGGCCCGCAATCAATCCATCAATAACGGCTCCTTCCCTGGGGAGCTGCATAATCTAATGAGACACACACACACACACAAACACACCTCCCCCTTTATCTGATTTCCTCCACCTTTCTCCCTGCCTCTTCAGCTCCTCTCGGATCCTTTTCTTCTTGTCTTTTCCCGGCCGTCTCTCTTTCTGCTTGAGCACTGTCCTCTACTACGCCCTCGGCACGGCCCTGCCACCCGGTGCCTGTCCTCTCCCACCCCCATCGACATCCCCTGAATTCCAAGGGGACGGGACGCACAAAAGCGAGGAATGCGGCCGGGCCGCAGTGGAGGAGGAGGGCTGGGGGATGTACTGAATCCAAATGTGCTACCGGCCTGTTATCGACTGAAACGGTATTGGTGAGGATTGGGCCGACCTATTAAGTCCAGTTCTGTTATTGCGTGTTCGCATCTACGCGCGTGTAATTTGTGACGCGTCGGCAGAGCGCCGGTGGACCTGTACATTTTTTTTCCAGAAGGAAAGACGACATGGCACGGAGCCTGCACACAAATTTTGATTCCGGTTTATTTCGAATGTGTCACTTTTACCCACTTATTTGTTTCTACCACTTGTGTGAAGTGGGATGTCGATGGATACGGGGCTGAGGTGCGGGCTGATTGACGGCAGCAGGATGGGAGGGTTTTTGTAAGAGTTGACCCATAATATTTGCAGGACGGAGATCAACAGTTTAGATCATGATGACTACAGTACGTGACAGGTGGGATTTTTTTCCCCCACTATCAATTCTACCGGAGACAGGAAAACGGCTCCTGACATGAAAATGCTGACTTGCTTGCCCGTCCACTTTGTAGACCGAGCAGAAGAGGAACATCAGCTAACGCTAATGGAAAACGCGAATCGGTTTTATTACGCCACACATGAAACAGCGTGGCAGGTTGGGTCTAATAAAATTTGCTAATTTACTCAGACCTACGGCAGTGACAGTTGCCCTGAGCGACCGATTGAGACAACAGCCGGCCATTCAGTGAGGGTGGTGGCAGCTCCGTTTTTTTAAAAGAAAATCCCCTCCTCCATCTCCATCAATGCAGAATCTCCCACCAAAGCAAATGAGACGTGACTTCACATGAATTTACTTTGTCAGAAACAGTGAAGCCGAACGTAAATTTAAGTTAAAAAAAAAAACAAGTGTATGTGAATCAGTTTTTCAACCGTTTATTACCATCTGACTAAAACATTGTCGAATACGAAAACTTTCAACCAAAAATTTCACCATACGTCATGCAAAACATTAAATAAAAAAACTGACCAGTAAAAAAAATAAATATGAGTTCAGCAGAACATCCATATTATCCCTTCGTTTTTTTATATGGACCACTGAGAAATCAATAATATGTTATGATTGTGTGACCTCATGTTCAGATCTGTGCATGTGGAAACACGGCAAAATGGAAAAAACACCGTCATGAGCAGAAACGCAGGGATCCTGTGACGAATGGCTGCGAGGCTTCACATATGTGCATTTTAATGCTATCTGTAGCCGACGTGTCATCAACCGCTCAACAGTCCTTGAGGTGAAACACACTCACTCATGCAGGGTTGTATATTACATAACACGACGGCCAGTCAATATTATTGACTCACGCAGGACAGCGGCTCTTCCCGGAGGACTCCGCGGAAGGATGCTGTTCCCTCTCTGCCTGCCCCCGTCTTTATCCCATTCTCTCCTCCACATCCTTCATTCACAAGCTTTGAGTAGTTTGTTACAAAAGGGAAACGGACCGGAGGAAACACACGAACGCATCGCATGTGAAACAACCCCCAGCACATGCAAGGGCGCACCCGGAGCAGCCTCCAGTGCGCACGTGACGCAGCAATGTGAAAAACAACTTTAAAAGATGTGAAATAGGCGTGGTGTCACGCTAACAACGTTGTAAATTCCTCAGAGAACACCCCTGAGGGGCAGCCTTCAGGCAGATGTGACCCACCTACAGAACTGATTTATATTGTATATATACAAGCGGCGGCACTTGCTGACGTACGCGCAAAAAGCCTAAATAAAACACGGGCGGGTGTGCACGCACGAAACGAGCTCAATGTGTGATTTTGCTGTTGGGAGACGGGCTGGGTCGGCTACGCCGGGGGAGGTGAGTTATTGTATTTCATTAGTGCACCGGATGTCTCTCATTCTCCTGCTCTGCCCATTACGCTCCTCCATTACGAATTTACGCCGAGACACGCCCACCGGTTGTGGGTGCTCGCATGTGTGTGCGTCTGAAAACGCCTCGTCATAAACCAAAGGGAGAGCTCCGTGCGGATTTAAAGGCTTTTCTTGTCACCGTTTTTTTTTTCCCTCTTTTTTTTTTGCCGCCTACTCATTTGAACGGAAAAGCTAAAACAATGAATTTAAATGGATCAGTGACAAAAGCCTTTTGGGAAATCAACAACAGTGTTGGTAAAAAAAAACAATCTCTGGTTTTGTGGTGCTCGTCCAAAGCAAAGTGAAGATATCCATGTTGGACATTTGATAAATTAGGGCGAGCATTTTTACCTTTTTTTTTGACATTTTATGGACTAAACATATGATCAATATATCCTACAATTATTCAAACTAACTGGTGAATAAAGAATTAAGCCAAAAGTACAAGTCATAATTAGCATTTCCATTAATTTGATTAATTAGACTTAAAATTGTTCAATACATTGGCGAACGCCTTCGAGCACAAAAATAAGTAGCTGAGATACACAAGCCTTAAAAAGCACAGGGACAGCTCACAAAAAATGTTTTTAAAATGCAGTGATATTTTAGAGCAGTTGCTAATTATAGCGCATGACATTTATGTTTATAAAAGAAATGACCCAGTCCAACTTGACTCGAGCGAAAACACTGAAGAGGAGGAGGAGTGACGACGGCTCGGTGCTCACGCAGCAGCAGGCTGCAGTCGGTCCCGCCCTCCCCTCGTAGGTACCGGAGGAACTGGGGGAGAGGGCACGAGCTCAGCCAGCCAGTAAAATCACTCGGCGCAGCACTCGCTGCCTGCATGCGCGGCCGGGTGGGGGGAAGGGACCGGGGGCCGCGTAATGTCACACTGCAGTGCCGGGAAAACCAGCGCTGCTTTTTTGCAGACGGAGAAAGCGCGGCGTTGATGATCGTGACACGCTCGGACATCTGCGGCGGTCACGGCCCAATGCCGTTTCGCAGCACTTCCCGTCTTGCTTTAGACCTCGTCTGTCACAGGGCGAGGAAAAAAAAATGCATTTCACATGACTTGAAACTCGATCTATGGCTGGAAATGAATGGAATTCTTGTGTGGGAAGTAAAACGAAAATGTAATTGAAAACAGAATTTCAGGGGGTTGGTTATTTCTAAATCATGAAGACCAGTGAAAACTTCTTCTTTTGATCCACACAAAAATGCATTTTCGATGGTTGCTTTGTGTAAAATCAAATCAAATTGAGAAGGCGTTTCCAAGTCCCAAAACTGGTATTTGGGGCAGCGATTGTGCTCACGCAATCCATATGCACGAGGAAGTGAACTTCAGAAAAATAACACTGCTACTGTGGCCCATTTTAAGTAAGAGGGAAAGATGTGCACTGTTTTTTTAAGAAAAGACCTGACTTTCGTGTTTTATATTTGCAGTGTGTTGTTTCGTGGATTGTGATTGGTCGTGAAACTGTTAAGAAAGTCATTTTAATTTAGAGACACGCACAAAAAACTCATTTCTGTTGAGTGCAGATTTTGAAAGGAAATAGTTTTAATTTTCAAAAGCTCAAGGAGAGCTTACGAAACCTTACAATCTAAAGTTTTACTGTTTTTTAAAACTATGGTGATTCAGTGTGTGAACACTGAAACCGTTGGGGTTTTTTTTTTTTAAAGCCTGAGGCCTGTGTGCTCCGGCTGACTGTCAACACACAGAAACAAGAAAGGTGAAACAATATGGACACCGACAAACACACAAAGAGGGGACATTCCTAAAGGATGACATCAGCCTGAACCGGACGCATCCGCGAAGTCCAAAAACGAAAAGAAATCGTGACGGAACTCCCGATATTTCTAAAGCCGTTTGGCTCTTCATGATGTCTGTCGGACAGATTCCCGTTCCAGGCCGCCCTGAGTGACGCCAGTTCAGGACAGAATTTCATACTAAGTCGTGTTAATAACTAACAGAGCACAAGGAGGTGACGTGTTGCACATCTTTCACACGCATTCACGATGACTGTTTTGTGTCTGAGCTGCATCACAAAGCCAGCGCCAATTCCGGGTCCTGCACGTTTCAAGTAGAATCCATGTCAGGTAAGAGCGCAAAGCATCCGAAAGATTCGATGACTAGCGCACAACTTTTGACACGCCCCATTCCAGCACATTAGGCAGAAGCAGGTGTCAAGAGGCTTGGCTTAAGCATTCGCACACACACACACACACACGAAAGAAGGTGAAGAAAATATTAGAGGGAGCCAAACGGGGGTCGAGCTCCGGCGGATTGATCCCTGCTCGGCCAAAATGGAGCGAGAAACTTCCGAGGAAACCGGATTCGGCGACCCTGCATCTGCTGCGGTTGCGACTGAGGAAGATTAGCAAACGAACTCCATTTATGAAGCGCCCAATACACGGCGGCGGCCCTAAGCCTGCCTGGCATTTCCAGGCAGGATAATCTGAGGAATACCCAATCCCAACATTCCCACCAATCCCAGGAATACCATCTGCCAGACAAAGCTCCTTTTATGGAACTCGCAGAAATCTACTCTCATCTTTTCCCAAACACCCTCCATATCTTTTTCCAATTCCCTCCATCGCTCCCTTTCTCCTCTCACTGTTTTCCTTCCTCTTCCTCCGCCGCCCCGCCCTCTCGCGGCAACCCCCGTTGGCTCGTTGCCACGGACACAACACGCAAACGGACATGCCCGCTGATGTTTTGAAACCCTGCCAGATACGACAGCGGGGGGAGGCGGTGGCCGCGAGCCGGCGATCTGATTGGACGGCCCCACAGCGGAGAAGGAAAACAAACCGCAGTCAGCTGGCCTCCTCACCCAGCGAGCATGTGACTGACTATCGTGTGCTCAAAGCTTGAGCGGAAGAAAAAAAAAGGGGGGTGGACGAGATGGGAGCAGATAGCAAGCAAAAGCAGTTCAACAACAAAGAGAAGGTGAAGGAGAGGAAAAAGGAGAGAAGAGGAGTCGCGGCTTCGAGTAAACAAGGGGAGGAAAGCGAGGAGCCGCGTGAATGAAACGTGGAGCGGCTGAGATGGAACAGATGTGCGCGGCCACAAAGCAGCTATTCTTAGCTGCTGGAACATTAGAAAGCATGATAAATATCCCACACGCTCAGTGAACGTCAGGCCATAACAACACTGCCCCCCACCTTCGTCGAGCTCTCGCCGGCGTCTCCGGTGCTCATTTACGCGGAGAAAGCCGAACCGAGCGGGCGCCGCCCGTTTGCTGCGCACGTGCGCACGCGCTCAAAGAGCGTGACCTTTGCAGGAAGTGGCCCGGTTACACAGGCGAGCCCAAAACAAAACGATGCCAAATGCCATGACACGTACACTAAGGAAGGAACAGCCCAAACCATGACGCAATATTTACAGAACACTTATTCAGATTATACATTATTAATTATTATAATTTATTGTTTTTTATTTATATTCTTATATCTTATTTATTTATAAATGATCTAAATGCCTCATTATGTAGTAACCCAGTGTAGTTTTTTTAATAAAATGAAATCGCTATGCAAAATAGTGTTAATTATAGACACAATAGTGACAAAACTAATTCAGACTCAATGTTTACTATGCCTTCAGACCAAAAGCAGCATTGGTGGGTGTGTGTTGTTTCAGGAAAATTAAAGAGGTGTGTAAGGGGGCGACGCCACACGCTGGTTTGCTCGGCTCAGAGTAAACAAGCAAAGGCGGTGCGATGAAAACGGAGCCGGCGTTTCATTGGTCGCCACCTCACCGTGATCTCCCGCAAGGCAAAACGGCCAGTTACCTTTTCAGGAGAAGTGGCCTCGAGCGTGTAACTGAAAGAAACGGAAGTGACAGAAAGACTTAACGGTGAAACGCATGGGAATTTAAAGAGAAAGTGGCGTGATAAACCGTCACGTGATGCGATAAGTTTGACTGACGTTTTATTTGAGACGGCGTTACTTCTGCCTAAAATGTCTCAAAAGGTTTCAGACTGACACCTCCGCCCTCCACATACCAGTCAGATTACAACGGAGGGATAACAACGTTTACAATACAAACCTAAAACTTTGAAAGTGGCTGGTAAGAATGTAAACATGTTGGCGGTGCTTCTCTCCTGCAGCAACCCTTTCCCAGCAAAGTCAGACATCGCAAAACCGCTCAAGGGGGACGCAATCGCGGCCGGGAGCTGCGCCGCGTCCCCTGGACGGGGCTGAGGGGCTTTAGCGATAAATGTGTTAACGGCACAATCTCACTGAGTGAGGTCAAATAATGGCCAATTAAAACCCCATTTGTGCCCGACCGCTGAGGAGGAAGTGGCAGGTTCCAGCTTTTGAATGGGTTTTAAATCCCGTTGTCAAAGAGAATGTGATAAATGCCTTCCTTTCTATCCATTAAATTTATATGGCCCAAAGTCCTCAAATGCACATCAAAGCCAGGACACACACACACACACACACACACACACACACACACACACACAGGCTGCATGAAACACGTTCACGACGCACAGGAAACAGGGAATGCTCTCTAATTACTGGCACATGCTGCGCATTAAAACCCTGGAAGTCCAACTTCATATAATCCAACTGCGCCGGCTGTGAGGAAACGCACACGCACACACTTGCACATACTAAAATCCTCTTCGCAGGATAACTACCTGCAGATGGGAGACACTCTCGGAGAGGAAAAAACAAAACGCGGCGCACACTCGCACCCTGGACCCTTCCACGAGTGATGAAATGTAATCGCTTGGCCCTCGACAGCAACAGCTGCTAAATCATGTTAAGGAGGCTCGCTGCATCTATAATGTCCATTGTCTCCGACACGGAGCGCTGATGAGAAAGGCAGGAGTCGGCGGAGGAAATGCCCAGCCTGTGTGTGTGTGTGTGTGTGTGTGTGTGTGTGAGTGAGAGAGAGAGAGAGAGAAGGGGAACAGAGAACCCAGGAGGTATAAACTCAAGTTACAGGAATTCCTCTGGCCTTGTATCAGCGTCAGTGTTGGGTTAGGTTTCCTTGCAAACATTCTGGGTGAGCGCGCTCCAGACTGGGGGGTGTGGGGGTCTGTGTGTGTGTTTGGGGGGGGTGATCGCAAAGCCGACCCGGCGCGGGTTTCGAGCGCTATTCTTCTTCCGCACAGCTAGAAAACAGAGCAGGGTGGGGTTGTGGAAACGTCCCCGTCCCCCGTCCCCCCCGCGCTACTGAACATCTCACTGTATTCCCCAATTTAATGCTCCGCAAAAATGCTCCCCGGGGAGATGCGGGAGCATTGGTGGGCTGTCAAACTGATTAGTTCAACTTCACCTCTTTCTTATGGCGCGCTGCATTTTTAGGCGCTCGCTGCCCGGCAACCACTTTTCTGCTCACCCCCACCCCACCCCAGCCCCTACCATATAAAGACTATATTGTGTGTGCGTCGCCGGGAGGCCGCACTCGTGCACAGCCAGGCATGTCGCTATGGCGACGACAATTTAATCCAGAGTACGGAGTGACATTTTGGGAGGATTATCATGTCATTAGGCGCCCCTCGGACGGCGCTGAGGATGCGGATGTCCGTACGCTGGGAGGGGGACATCACGGCGAGCAGAGGGCACTCCTTTGATGTAATCCAATTTTCCATTTCCACTTCAGACACGGTTTGGAATCCTCTCTGGCCGCCGCGCTTCAGATGAGCGTCAACTGACATTCATGCCGTTGGAGCAGGCCAGTGCGTTGACTCTATGCCCTGCGCGTTCTTATCAGCGTGCGGCCGACTCCCTTCGCTGCCCGCGGAGGCTTATCTTCCAACTGAAAACCTTTTGTTTCACCGGCAACCTCCGTCGCCCGGGAATCGACCAGGTCTCTACAACTCCTGTGGCTTTATGCTCCCAGACGACCCGCGGCGAGACCGGCGGTGGGTAAACTGCTAAACTCCAGCACGCACCCGCGCGCACCGCCGTGGGAGAAAACTCAGGCCAAGCTTTTAGCACCGACAAACTGTGAGGCTGCAAATTGTAATCAGCTGCAGACCGCCACAGCAACAATAACGCTGTGCTTTGGAGAAGAAGAGGAGACATCTTATTCTATCGATTTGAGGTTTCAGGTGAAAGCTGTGGGCAGTGATCGGAAGGACGAACAGAGCGGGGCCCTTTTTCTTTTTTCTTTTTTTTTAAAAACAAATTTACCAGTCAGTCATTCATTTTTCAGGCAGGCAGTGAGCAGCTGGGTATATTCGTCATCTGTAATTCTTCTTTTCCCAATATTTTGTTCTACTTGTCCATATTGTAATTTTATTATTACCCATACTTAATTTTGGAGGTTTACTTTTTAACAGCATGCCCTACATTCCCTATGAGGCAAACCTGAGATGTCAGCCGCGTATACTAAACCTGTATTACTTGAGATACTGGCTGGTAATGGTGCGGTCTGATATCTTTGGGATGGTGAACACATGTAAATGTTAGAAGCTGAAGTGGGAACTCCAGGATTCCAGGATCTTACTTTGTCTGGGCGGCTCAGGCTGCTACAAAGTAGAGCATCATTTAGTAAAATGACAACATAATGATATCTGCTAGCTTGTGGTAATGTAGCCTGATTATTGGCTCATATCAGCCCACCTCTGATATATATAATGTACACAATGCAGAAAAAAAGATACTTGATTTAGAAAAGGGTGAAAAATACTTAAATTGATTAATATCAAATGGGGAACTACACACACTGACATTTGAAATAAATCAATTGCCACAAAAATTCCCTGATTTCTACGACTGGGAATCAGTTTTAGCACCGACTACCAAAGGCGTGACATGAGCAGCGCTCGCCGCCACCGCCGACATCCTGGGAGGACAGCGCCTAGCACCAAACACCTCTAACATTGGTATATTGAGAGCCATGACAAAAGTCTGCTGTTTTCAGAGTGCTTTCTTGGTGCTGCAGCGAACCTGATTTAATAGGTGTGTTAGGATAGAGAGGGGGGAAAAGGACAAATGACAGATTCTGCTGCGACAGATGCACAGTGAAAGGAAACCATCTGGGTGAGATTCCTCAGTGAATGCGATAAACCACTTCTCGCGGTGAAGGTCTCCCTTTTACCTCTCGAGCTCCCAAACCCATAAAACTGGGCGACACAAATATCCCTTCGAGCTTTCCCGGACAATAGCCTTCAAAATAGTAACATCTTACAGCTCGCGCCACTGGTCGAGACAATGTGGCCCCGTGAGGCTAAAACAACAGCACGCCACGGTCGCGCCTAACACTCGAGGAAATAACATGTCGCTAAACAAACTTAGGACGACGCAAACACAGACTGAGACATGGCAACTTGAGTATTTAGCAAATTTGCTGTGGCCAAATAAACTGAAAGGATTAACAGAACAAAAACAAAGGGGTTAAGGAGGATTTCCTTCTGTCACATTATTTTGCATATGTGAAAATCCTAAATAGTGTCAACAGGTCAAAACTGGTCTTACTGGGCATACGAGGAGAGTAAATATGTGACGGGTGCGTGATGGACAATGACTCCGCACGCCCAGTAACCGTCTCCTGTGTCATTCCCTCCCCCAGGGCTGAAACACAGTGAGTAAGTGATGCATTACTGGGAAATGAAGCCCATACTGGGAAACTGAACCCACCTATTTACTGGCAGTGGGTGGGGCTGTACACTGGGGGGCGAGCGGCCAAGTGATCAACGCAGTTGAGTTTGTTGGTGAGCAAAGTGCCGCGGGACTGATGCTGGCGACACCGCCGGCCGGGCCGCTTCGCCCGTCGGGGTTAACCCCGCCAGCTCCCCGCTACGAGGCCCACGCAATGACATCACGGGTGCGTTAACTGCTGCGTGGTCTCATCTCCACGGCAGCTTTCAGCTACGTCCACCGTTCCATGCGACGACCCAAACCGGTCCAGGCAACACAAAAAGTTCTGACCCAGTCTCATTACAGTGAAGGCAGAAGCAGAGTCCCTATCGTGCGGCATTAATATCGCTGAATTCTTATTAACGCTCAGCACATTTTAATTCTATTTACCAGTAAACAAACAGAAGAGCCTGGTACTTAATAAGAGCGCCGTTTGTGCCGTCACCTGAAAACCGTATCACCGTTGCCAAAAGAAACGTCTCATCCGACAGCTACAACCTGACTCATTGCAGCCCCCCCACCCCCCACCCCCACCACCACCACCAACCCGCCCGGCACACCAATCAACGTTTTAAGTGGACGACACCTCTCTCACCCGTGCAGCATCAAAGGGGCGTGCTCGCTGTAGAACTGAGCGCTCAGGGCACCCTGTAGAGTTTCTGACCGCAACTACTGCTGCGGGTGGGGGCTCCCGTTCTGGGTGGGTACACATTCATGCTGCTGGTTTCACGCTATTTGACTGATGGTGCCTGTAATGGGCCCAGAAAAGTGGAGCGATGCACCTGCAAAGCCCAGGGAACGAAAATGGCTTTGAAGGAAAATGCCCCACAATGCATCGTGGTGAGAAACCCTGAATGTTAACTTTTTGTAACTTTTGTTAGCTCCACGGGTGACTTGTACTTTACACGCTAGGCCCCGACCGGACGGGTTTAGGAGGCATTTTTATAAAGCCGAGGCTTTCTCAGCGGCCCCATCACGCGGCTGGGCGCCGGCGCGCTTTCTGAGGTCCAGTCGACGATGAACGGCCTCCTGCATCTCCAAGGTGAGTGTGTGTGCGTGTGAACAAGCAACAAGGACACACACACGAGTGCAACTTTAAAGATGCATGGTCATGTGAAAGGCCAAGAAACGTGTTCTCCAGCAGAGGAGAGAACTTCCTTCAGTTCCTCAAGCAGAAAAAAACAGAATCGGCACAAAAAAAGGCCATTTTTTGACCCCCTACGTTTTCTATTCCTTATTCTTCCTGACCATATTACTAAACCATGAAAATGCTGGTTTCCTGTTTTACAGGCCTTTGTAGTTTACTTTGCCCGGCTCACATGGTACAAAAATAAGAACTTTTGGCCCCAGTTCCAACTTGTCCTCCACATTATCAGAGAAAAGCTAAATCACCATAATATGTCCTTGGATAGGACTTCTAACAGTCACAGAAACATGTGTGCCGTTGCTACAGGGGCCTCCCTCTGCCCTGAATGGACGGTGTGGTACAGATTAACCAGGCTGCATGTGTCTATGCCTGTAAGTGTGTGTGCGTGTTTGTGTGTCTGTGTGTGTGTGTGTGTGTGTAAATCCCGCTCAGCACACGTGCCTGTTCGTCTCTGGGGAACTAGGTGAAGAGCCACTCAGCTCCCTTTGAACCTGAGGCCATATGGCCCTCAGTATGGTTCTATACTACACATATAATGCTATTATGCTATAGGAGTGAGTGTGTGCGTGCGTGTGTGTGTGTTTGAGCGTGCACGCTGGACTAATTGTTGTTGGGACTACCGACACTACTGGACAAGTGGGATAAGTTTAGATACCAAAGCACTCCAAAGACGATTCCCATGCGTCTTCAGCTCGACTCACCTCGCTGTCGTGGTGCTGGCAGAAGCTCATGCGGTCTTGGAACAGGGACAGCAGGGCAAAGTTGTTCTGCAGGGACTGGGCGAGGGACACCGACACCCCGGGCTGGCCTGGGTTGCTGTTGGCGTTGATTCGGCCCAGGTGGAGGTTCTCCCCCAGGCGCTCAATGAAGTGGTCCTTGGTCAGCCGCACCCGCTGGTGTGCCCGCACACAGTTGTCGCACAGATATTCCTGGCAGTCAAGGCAGTGGGAGGTGGCCGGGTTCTCCTCGTCGCAGGAGCTGCACTGAGGCTCGCCCAGGTGGTGCGGATGCAGCAGGCCGCCGTGCGGGTGGTGGAAGGCGGACGAGCCTCCGCCTAAGCCTCCCCGGTGGTGGTGGTGGCCGTTCTTGTTCTGCATCTGCTCCTCGGAGCTCACCACCACGTCCAGCAGGTTGCTGAAGAGGAAGTTGGAGGAAGGCAGGGAGTCCACCCCGGCCTCTGAGATGGACACCTTCTGGTCGCAGGTGGGGCATCGCAGCTTCAGCGGGTCCCCGGGGCTGCGCTGGCCCTCCAGGCACTGCCTGCAGAAGGTGTGAAGGCAGGGCAGGACGTGCAGTCTCCTGGTGGTCTGGCTGGAGGAGGACGAGGTATGTGAGGAGGATGAGGAGGTGGAGGAGCTGGAGGAGATGGGAGCAGAGGAGCCGCACAGCTCCTTGCAGAGCGGGCACGTCTGCAGGTCCGACTCTGGAAATGAAGCCATCTGCAGCGTTTCCAAAAACACAGGCTCAGTTTTCAACACGCAACAGCGACGAGGGTGAGGCATTCATCTGAGGACACATCGGCCCCCGTGCTGTGTAGAAGATAATGTGCTAATTGAGGTAGATTCATGAGGTATAAACGTCGGCTCTAAAGTGAAAACGGTGCTCAACCACGTACAGATTTCGCTCTGTATCATATAACTCTGACCTGATGCAAAAACAAGGAGGTAGCCAGTTCTTCAAGATGCGTACAACAAAGATTGTTTCTGAGGTAACGAGAAGAAGATTGTTGTTGTTAAGATTAACTCAGGTGTGTAAGGCGTTTTGAGAGGGAAGCGCCGAACAAGACCATCGAGATGACAATGGGCGACGCTGGCGCTTCTGTGGAAAGAAAAGTGTCCGATTGTGCTTCGTCGAGGCTCATAAAATAAACCCGAAACTGGAGTGACACTGGATCGGCGTCGAAGTACTGGGGGCTCCGTCTCTCCTCCCCCACTGACTCGGCAACATGACTACGGGGCTCTGAGCAACAAAACAGCACCCAGACGAGCACCAAAGTGTTTCTTATCCGTTTCCCCCCCTCTTTTTCTTCTTGCAGTCCGATTTGCGGCTCGTCACGTCGTTCGGTCCTCCTCCTCTCTAGTCCACCATCGGGGCCAGTTCAGGCGGCCTCGGGCGCAGCCAGCGGTCGGTTGGTAGTCGCAGCGCGAGCCTCGGACCGAGACACCGTGAATTATTCATCAAAACAACGCTCTCGCAGCGTGCCCCGGGTCGTTAGGACGCCGAAAACGAACACGGAGAGAGCCCGGACATCAGCCGAGGACGCCCGTGACGAACCGAAGCGAGAGAATTCACCGGTCCACCTTGTGACGAGGCCGCCTCCAGCTCTCCTCTCCCCGTCCAGTCCGCGGGCTGCTCTCCCTTCTCGGGCTCTCTGCGTGGAGGAATGCGCAGGGCTTTTCCTCCGGCGGCGTGAGGGGGGAAAAGCAGCGCCCTATAGTCGGGGAAAACTCGGTCCAGCGACCGTATGGACTTCAGCTCCCTCCCCTGCTCGGTCGTTGTTGTCGTTGTTTACTCGCGGACGAATTAACATTAACACAAACATGAGGCGTGCGCTCTCGTGGGCGCGTGTAGCACGGACTGCAGCTCCTCGAGCCGCTCTCATCCGACTGAGAGGAAAAAATGGACCCGCTTCCGCCCTGGGGAGGATAGAGGCGTGTGCGCCGAACGCTCGTGCCCGACAGTGGGGGCCGTCACGCGCGTGCAGCGCTCGCGAGCGTCAGTCAGCCATGAGTGACACGGTGCGCGGCGCGTAGTTTCGCCCCCAGGTAAAATTCATCTCGTTGTGTCAACATTCGAACGTGGAGGTCAAATGAAGTTAAAGCAAATGGAATGGAATAAAAGCCTTAGTATTTTTTTTTATATTAAATGCGGCGTTCCCACAGGACACACTGCACATAATCATGACTGATGTTGCTGAACCCCAGGCCCCCCAGCTGCAAGACCGAGGGAGGTCCACTGCATAGCTCCCGCACAAACCTCTGTAACCAATAGGCCCCATAATGTTTACATCATTTCGAAGCTGCGGTGAATTGAGGGGACGTCAACAGAAGTTTCCAGTACGGTGGAGAGACTGTAACCCCCCACGTCACACTCCCATACTTAGTGAATAATTAAGAAATAATACTGAAATTAGCCCTACACATGGCTATGTATAATGTATAACCTTATGAACCTTGTGACCAGTTCTCAAGTCATTCCTTCAAATTATTTATGTAAGTAGAGCCTATAACAGCAATTTTATAATACACGTCACATCAAAACTGTAAGTCTCTGGAGGAAAGTATAAACGGTAAGTGAGACGGATTTGTTTATGTATATTGGCTGCTTAAGTCAGGCATCCTCTTGCTTGGGGCTCATCTAGGTGCTTCAAACAAACACAAAGAGCCAAGTCAACATATATAATGGAAATATATGCACCTCTCAGACAATATGCACCGTGGTGGGGTAAACAGTGGTTTGTGAGGCACAGAATAGTCATGTATTTATGGAGTTAAGAGTCCTGGGATATGGAAATCTGCTGCTGTGGTCCTTTCTTCTCTTTCTTGAGTATCTGTTATCCAATCATCTCACATTTTTGAAGCATAGCATTTGATTAGACAAGCAGGCCAAGCATCACGTTATTTACATCCCGGAAAAGAATCTCTCTCTTTGTCTCGAGGATTGCTGACAATGTTGCAGAGTTACATTGTTATGAACTGTATTTTACATAAGCCATATTTTACAGGGCTGACTAATCATCTATACAATAGCATGTCATGCACATTTCCTTCCACAGTACAGCTGAGTCATTCTTGAAGGAAATGTACATCTTAATAGCACAAGGCAAAAAAAAAGTCTCCTTTGGCTAATTACAACTCCTCAGGATCTGTGATGTCTTCAAGTAGCTTATTCCCCATTACAAACCATGCAAAACCTAAATATTTTAAATTAAACATTAAAAGTAGGAGGAAGAGCAGGAAATCTCACATCTGAGAGGTGGAGACCAGCAGATGTGCAGCTTCAAATGACTTAATCACTTATCAAAATAGTAGCTGATTCATTTTCTGTCATTCATTTTTACTAGATTAATCAAGTCTTTTGCCACTGTTTGGCCTTTCTAAAAATAAAGATAAACAACTGCCTGTGAAGTGACACAAGGCTGTCACAACCTTGAATATTGAAGTCAATAATAGTAATAATACTGTTGAAGATGTTATTTTTATTTGCCGAAAGGAGCACAAAACAAGGGACTGTGTCTGTAATGGAAGCAGAAGCACTGTAAGATAGCAGTCAGTGCAGCAGCAAATATATTTTAAGAGGGTCCAAACTGTGGGGCTGGGCCATTATCTAGAGATCAGATCACATGAGACACTCGACTAACTCCATTGGACACAGGTCACAATTGTTGCTCCATTTAGCCCAGGGTTAAGGGAAAGAACAACAGTGACTCAGACGCAAAGGCGAGATGGCGAATTGATTTACAGCAACCTCGCGAGGACATTAAATAAAGCCAGGGCGGATGAAAGGATAAACTGCTTCTTAACATGCCAGAGGTTATGATGATACGTCAAAGTGAGAAAACACCCCCCCCAAACGGAATAGTCCATAAAGCATTGCGCTTCACACGGTCCTCTCACAAAGGCACTGCACAGAGCTGCCGCTGACATTTACACTTGAAGCCGGCGGCAGAGTGGATGCGTTGACTGCTGCTGTTGGTGCTTGAGGAACAGCTCATTCTTTCACAGGAGAAATGCGACGTCGTCCCCGGGACGGAACAGACGGAAGTCTGGGGGGCAGCCGAGGCCACCGAGGGACCAGCACACAGGCCGCACAAACACGTTTGTGTTCAGGGTTATCTGCATCTCTGGATGACACACACGCTGACGTCTGTTTGCCCATTATGGTTATTTCCCATTATTTCCAGCATGTCATCTGATGCGGGCCTCCTGACAGTGGTAACATGAAATAGCATCTGATTGGACATTCCTGTGCTCAGACCTCATGGGGGTCTCCACCGGGCCTATTTTCTGTCGTTCAGATTCCTCACGTGGAAGAAAGTTGCCCCACACTTGTGCATGATGAACACAAATTTATACACACTTGTGTTGCAGGATCGCCCATACCTCCCACTTGTACTTAGCAATAATTCCCAATAGAGTGAATCAATGAGAGTGACCCAGAGTCAGGCAAGTGGCAAAAAATGATGTGGGATGTGATTAAACAATTTGAAAATAATGACTCAGTGCAGCTGAAGGAGGATGTGACAAAGATAAGACGGTGTTGTCCCGTACCACTGCAGCTATCTAGGCAAAGGTCCATTTACCAGACCTTTTTTTTTCCAGGTATTTCTTGAATTTGCCTTATGTTTTCCATGTCTTACTGCATTCCAGTGTCTCCCCCTGGTGGTTACATGGCTCTGTGACATCGTTTAGTTTGGGGGGGGGGGGTACACACGCATGGAAACACAAAGGTAAAATAAAGAAATTCGGCTGATGCCAGCCATATGCAGGTACTGATGCATTAAAGCCAATAATATATATTTTTATTTAACGTCGCATATACCCTGAAAAGCTGTAGAAGTTACTAAAATTTACGCTGCGTTTCTACTTAGAATAAAGGTTCCTTCAGAATGCACCTGCCATCATTTGCAATAAAAGCTGGAGCGACTTCTTTTGTGTCAGCTGGTCATCAAAAGAAAAAGCATTGGTTTTTAATCAGAGGCCCAACTGACTGTGACTGCCAGGACCGTGAGATACGTGCAGGTCAATGCACTGCGTCATGTTAGTCTTAAATGCCTGGCACTTCAAAGTAATGCCTTACCAGGCCATCGGGCCGATCAGCGCCGCAGCGGGACGCTCTGCGAGAAACCTTCACCCCCTGACCCCTTCAACTTGAATCAATATGCCAGTGATCCAGCTTCTCAACCCCCCACACCAAAACGGGCAGAAAGAAAAGGTAAAGGCCACCGGGGCTGATGGATGATCTGGTCGGACCGTAGCGTGACCAGAAATCTATTTTCCTGACACGTGGACGTGCGTACCCCGACATCAGGGATATAATGATGCTCCCCACTCCAGGTGACCGCGAGCAAAAATCAGTGGAAACACGTGCATATCCTCATATACAAAGAAAGGCACTTCTGGGTGTGAAGTGTCACTTTTTTGGGATCCTCTGTAAAGAAAAGTAGCTGGAAAATAGCTGGAGCAAAACAACACTTTATAAAAACTTAAAGAAAACGTGAAACAGCTGTTAAACGGGCGATAATTGAGGTTTGACAAACAGCAATACAGTAACTATACTGTCAAAGACTAAACACCATTATAAAAATATATCTACTTACACTCAATGTTTATTACGCTGTTGCTCATCATTAAGTAAACAAAGTCTATTACTTATAACAACAAGAATCCTACAAACTGATGCTGGACTCTGTTCCCTAACAGACTTATTTTGTCAAATCACACATCATCTTAAAGAACTCAGAAAACAACAAGGCATTATTAAGAAATACACCTTAAATATATTTCAAAACATTCTTTTAACAATAACAACCTTTGCAACTTTGCAAAAAAAAAAAAAAAAAAACTACGTAAAGTTCTGGCATCAGTCTAAGGCTGAATTGAAATATGAACATGAGTGTTTGTCCTTTCTCGAATTTCATTGGTTGCTTTCCTGTGGAACATACGCAGTTTGGAAGGAAAGTTCAGTTAAGTACTTACAGCGGCCATCTGGGTCAGCGCGTCCACACCTCACCGGCCCACAGGTGGTTGTGGCGCAGCCAGCGTCGAGCTGAGGAGATATCCAGCACGAACACTTGCTCCTGTGAGGCGTTAACTGCTGTGAAGCGAACAGTTAGTTTGGGCTGAGGGATGCAAGCGGCGGAGAGGAGGCGGCTCCCGGCCAAGAGGTAGTCGCTCTCACCGCTTTGAGACCTGGAAGGAGGAGGAGGAGGAGGAGGCGGGAGCCATCATGTACACACTGGTCACGCACAAGCTGGGTTTCGCTCGCACCGACACCTTTGCGTTACCTTTTGAGGGTGATGCTGAGGCAGGAAGTGGTGGCCTCTGAGAGCGGGAGAACGGCCGCGGCGTTGACGGTGATGAACATCTCGAAGGTGAGGGCCAGCTCCACCTCGCCCAGGTGGCAGGGGACGATCAGCGCCATCAAACCGTGGGGAGCCGACACAGCGGGGTAGTACCCCACACTCAGAGAGTCTGACGGACATACACAGTGCAACCACTGAATTAAAAGTCATCTCAAATGTCATATCACCCGGGGGGGGGTTTGTGTTGTCGATGATCCCAACGAGTCGATTCAAACCCCAAAAAATTCCAGCAGTGGGAGCTACAAGCCAGGAGACTTTCTGCTTTTCCCTTTACCCATATTCATCCAAGGGGAGCAGCCAACAAACCAGAAAGCGGTACTCACGTCTGAAGATTTCCCGTGCACGGAGCCAGAGGTTTTGCTTGCCCAGTTTGTGTAAAAGTAACTGCAGCATAGCGCGGTCGACAGTCAGATTTCTCGACAGCATGAAGTCCACTGTGTCCGAGGCCACAGGAAGGATCTGTCTGTCCAAACACACTCGTAGATGAGACTTCAACAGGGGACCGTACCTGGAGATATCAATCGAGTCTGGGGAAGAAATACCATCACGAATGCGTGAAATTATTTTGAAGTCTGTGGCCAAAGAGGAAAAAGCACTGGGATCATCTCTTTGTCCTGGAGTGACATTAAAACGATACAGGGCTAAATTAACGATAGTGGAGGATAAAATATGTTCCTGAAAGATGCAGAAGCTGAACAAAGCCTGGCCGAAGATGTTTGGAGGGGTTAAGATCTGAATCTGCAAATACATGATGACGACACGACCACTCTAAACTGCGGGAGCTGGGATCTGCCCCCGGCTTTAAAATTCAGGATGCGCTCTCTCACCGTGGGGCTCTTTCACACCGGGGAGATTACAGAGGACCTCCAGCGTGTCTCGGTGAGAGGTTTTCTCGGCAAGACGCATCAACACGCGACCCCGACTTTCCAGATCCGCAGGATTGCACGGCCACCAGGGCGAACTCAGGAACCATTTGTTTTCTGAGGCGACGGGAAAAAGAAAAGACAAACACACGATACGCTGTTTCAGGACGGGTTCCTAAAGCGCTGGATTTTCTATACAGTCTGGAGCCAAGTACATGTCAATAATTCTAATGTTGTCATATTAGAATCAAAAACACGACTGTGAAACAGCGGCTGCGAGTACTGGTGCATCACGGGGTCAGCCACGGCAGCCGCTTTCGCCCACCTCGGAGAGTGTGCAGCGCTCCCTCCACGCTGCCGCTCAGGAGGAAGAGCTCGGCGGCCACGGTGACCAGGCAGCAGCGCGACGCTCTGTCCTCGTTGCCGAACAAGCCCTTCAGCGTCGAGTAGCCCACTTTTGAGGCGGAGAGCACCTCCACCACCCTCCGGCCCTGCATCCGTGGACACGCAAACGCGCGCGCCGATGTTTGACATCGCCACAAAAGATAGCGGCGTCTTACTATCCTTTTATTGGCATGTGTCACCCAGCCCATTCATTATGATGTAAAAAAGTTGTTTTTTTAAAAAAAATTTCTGTTCCAATATGGAAAACAAATGATTAAAATGTGTGCAGGCGTTCATTATTTCCAGACAGGTTGTGTACCTTGGCCCACTGATGGGTTTTGTGGTATCTTAACATGAGCGAGACTCCAATTCTGCCAAAACAGCTCCAGATGATGACGTCCTCGCACTCACTCTGACACACTGAAGAAATGAGAATAATCAAATCATCAGGATTTAGTTTTCAGTGGTCACAAATTACTAATGACAAATGTGTTTTGAAAATAAGATGCGGTTTAACTGTTTTTTTCCCCCCTTTCTCTAAAAGCAACCAATTTCTTTTACCCGTCTCGGCAAACGCGGCAAAGGGCAGCGACAGCTTATCTTTGCTCTCGGACAGGAGTGCGATGGCGATGCGGCCGCTGATTTGTTCCACTTGGATGGGATGCTGGCTGGATTGGCAGATGGACCTGAAAACCTCTCCCATCTGCCTCCAGTCCTCTTGCTTGGTACAGAGCTGACAGATGGAAAATATGAGAGCAGGCCCGAGTTACAGTGGCAGATTGAGCACGAAAGCATTTGGTCGCCGTGTTAAGTTGACGAAAGTAATGTACCGAGAAAAAAAAAAAAAACAACGAACTAACCTCTATTTCCACAATGAAGTGGGCCAAATTTAGGTACTCTGGAAAAGGAGCACTGACGGGCACCCTTTAATGACAAACATGACGACTGTGACTCAGCTGCCCGTAAACGAATCACCAAAGATTACATTTGTCGGATCGATGCGGCCGACAGCGTTGGATGAGCGCGAGCGGAGGAAGCTCCACTTACTTGTGGTTGCCAGACACTGAAGCAGGTGAGTTTGGATGGATCGCCTGCTGGAACTCGGGAATGTTTTTGACACTGTCGAAGCAGTCCAAACTCAGCACGAGTCCCGCGCTGGCCATCTGTCGACGCAAACGCAAATATAAATCCTTCCACGTGCGCATCCGGCTGTCGCGAGCGCGCAGGAACTGAGGTACCTTGAACGTGAGCTGCATGAGCTCGGGTATGGAGCCGTTGAGGCCCTTCTCCCTCACAAAGTTAAAGAGGGCCAGCAGGAACTCATGGCCGGGCTAGCGGGAGAGGAAGAGGGAACGGTCTTAGTATCTCTCTCTGTGCGCCCCGCGGGTACCGAGTAATTTGGCAGAACACGCTCTGCCCTCCGCTGGATTACGGAGCGCACTGCAGCACGGTATTCATTTGGCGAGACGGATGGAAACCAGACTGACCACTATGTCGTAGACCAAGCTGACACCGAGGACCGAGAAGATATCGGACACCATGCCGGCTTTGAGCAGGGACCAGAGGAGTGACATCAGCACTGGCATGGAGAAAAACACCCCAGGAGGGTTGTTCTGGTAGTAGCCTGTAAACACCGCTCCTGGAGACGAAAGAGGAAGTCGGGGAAACCACATTAACGCCACACAGTAACCTGTATTGAACACTGTATGAGCCAGGTCCAAACTTGGAGATAAGCATTCGGACAGTGTGACAGTCTACCTGCTTTCTGCAGACACAGCGGATTTCTGATGAAGCGCGTCACAGTTTCAACGCAGAACTGGAAGAGAGGCAAAAAAATGCCAATTGGCCCCATGACACATCGGGAATGACACGTCAGAAAGATTTCCCGCGAAAGCCTCGCCCCGCAACAGTTGTGTTAACCGACCCACAATCCAGAACTCCTTTGTCTCCTTCTCTTCTTTACGTGGCGAAGGAAAGGGGACAGTCCGGTCCCCCCGCGGTCCGGCTCGCTACCCGCTACTGAGATATGGACTTACCTTCTCATCGCCCTCCACCGGCACATGCTGGAATCGACACATCTTGAATCCACAGGACAGCGATTCGCTGAAATACTGCCAGCAGTACTGAGGGTTCAGAGGAGGAGAGGAGCTGTTGCATCACCGAAGTTAAAAAAAAACATCATGTCTGTGGCAGGAGGACGATCAAACGCTGTTCACGTGCGCCGACAGCTCCGGGCACGGAGCTTCCCGTCTCCCACCGAGCACACGTCATCATAAACATTTTCGATCTTGATGCAAAATGAGAATGACATTTCTTAGTAACTTCAACTCCTGTTAACAGAGTTGAACTAAAAATTCTACAGATTCCAAGAAACTTGATCTTAATACTTCCACTATGTATTCTCTAAAGTAACTGTGACTAACTACTTAGAAAACACAGAAAAATCCCAATTCAATTGACTGTGCACATGCCAGGCATATCAATTCAGTCTGGTCATATGGTGCATATCATGTGAGACACCAGGGCTACACTGAGCCTTTTCACATTAGTTCTTAACAACGCTCCAGGTAAGAGCTCCAACCTAAAAGTAGGAGCCTCGGGTTAATGTGTAAAGAACTTTGGAATGTGCAATAACTGGAAGACACAATCTAAGCGACAGCCAATAAAACGCTGATGAATAAAGCGATTGTCCTGTGAGGAGGCTGCCATGCTGCTCGTGTAATTGAGCACTCACAGCATTAGATTTCTGGCGCCGGTACTCGCTCTTGTTTGCCGGGTTGGCGGTCCACGGCCCTGTGCAGAGAGCGAGAGTCAGCGGGTCAGGTTTCTACTCTACATGGCGGATGGTGAACTGCGACGAAGCGCCAAACAGCGGCGTCACCCATGCAAACTTTAGTCTGCACTGTTTTCATCCCCCCCCCCCCTCACCGTTTTTTAGAGCCGCGGGCGGGGGGACGTTATGCTGCTGCACGGGCTGGCACCTGCACAAGACAAAAACACAAGGACGATCAAACACGGACAGGGCGCGAGAAATACTTTGTGTTCTGCGTGCGAACGGATACCTTTCCAGGCCTGCATTTACATGATTGTTGTTGGCATCGGCCGGATCCTGTTCAACAACACAAAGCAGACTCAGCATTACGCGACGCACTCGTTGCTTTTAATGACTTAAGACTGTCGCCCATTGCATCGTTACTTTAGACATCTAATCTCCACGCAGCGGAGCCAGCGTTCCTGTAGTCGCAGTGTATGAACAGGGCGTTAAAAACTCCTGTAAAATCACTTAAAATGCAGACTTTTTTTTTGTTTGAAGGGTAGACAATAACTTTTTTTTTTTTTTTTTAATAATTTACGTTAAAGGGCACAGACCCACGCTGATTCCCGTCTGCCTCCTCGCAACGTACAGGTACGGAACAGTAACAGGTGCCGTCAGACTATTCTCCAGCGGCACCTCGCCACCTTACCGTGTCTCCGGTTTGCTCGTCCGCGGCTGGGCCGGAAGGGTGGCCGCTGGACTGAGGCCTCCAGGGTCTGCTGTCACTCTCCCCTGCAAAAACACACACAAAAACAGCACCTCAAACCTCAGGCCCAGGCTTAGCTCGGTCTGCACAAAACCAGATGGCAGCTCGCGCCGCATTGAGATCTGAAACGCACGTCACATCACGGATCCCGCCACTGGCCATACCTGTGAGATCAGGACTGCTGCAGTGAAAATCTGCAGTAGCTGGTGTCAATCTGGAACGCAAAAAAAAAAAAAACATAGCAGTGTCACTCATAACGGCCGACATCGCTGATCATCGGTGACTGCAATTCGCCGTCACCGCTCTCACCTTGGCTCGCACGCCGGCGCCGCTCCGGTAGGTCTGCTTTTAGGGGCGGCGCCGCCCCCCGCGATACCCAGCTTCAGCAGGCTTCCCGCAGGTAGGTTGTCATACAGCTCCAGGTCATCCTGGATCACGTCGACGAGCAGGATGTCCCGCTCATAAGCCGTGAACTCGTCCAAAGGGCAGGGCTGAGTATCGCAGAGTATCGTGTCAGCCCTTCCACTGCCCGCCATTTCCAAGGGACCTGATCCTTCATCACAGCTGAGAGAAGAGCAGGGTTCTGTCGGAGCGCCTGAGGACAGGTCTGCCTTTATTTCAGGAGCTGAGGGAACTTGTTCAGAGCTTCTGCCACCCTGCTCCACGTCATTTTTGTGGCCAGGTCTACCCGGGCTTTCCCCTTTGACGCCACCCTTCGCATCTCCGGCACTGAGAACGTTCAGAGGTCTAAATCTCCACGACACTCCCGCCATTTCCGCATGTCCGCGCGCCTCGCGTGGACGCTGGTCAACAAGCTCCTCGCCGTTTTCCCGAGTGTCGTTACCAATATGCGGCACCTGACGTCCAGGCGACATTCTGTATTCGCTCGCCTCCTCTTCCTCCTCGTCCGAACGGCGCCGGCTCGGGGCCAGGAAGCTTGCCCTTGAGCGCCCTTGAGGCGACGTGACAGGAGAGAGCAGTGGCATGAGCATGAACTCATTTGAGTGAGTCTGTACACCCAGGCCCCTTGTGAGGTTGCGCGGCGGTGAACTGTCTTTGCCAAAAGCAGCTGCACGGTTCCGGTTGAAGGGGCGTGTAAGATAATACGGCTCCAGCTTCGGCGGACTCCTGCGTGCGAGAATTTCTTCATCACCTGCTTGCTCATCTCGAGGTCGGGGGAGAAGTGAGTAAGAGGAGTGGGAGTCGTGCGAAGGAAGAGGTGGAGAACAAAATGACGGCACCGGGGCTTGCTGGAGGTGGAACGATGGCTTTTCCGCAGCTTTACGCGTAGCACTAACATGCTCGCGCGAGGACGACGCCGGACACGAGACGCGAGAGCGGGTTACAGCCACCTCGGCGCCTCTGAGTTTCTCCAGCAAGAGAGACGACGAGGGAGACGAAGCCCTGGGCGTCTCCGGGTCACCCGAGCCAGGTGCCGAGGGGGAAGGGGCACACGCGGAGCTGTTGGCCGAGACTCTATCAGAGGCAGGCTCTCTTCCACGCCGACTTGGGGTGGAGGTGGTAGCCGTACGCGAGCTGCACAGCGATCCTTCTGCTTCCGTAACGTGAGGTGCAAACGCTGCATTTTCGCTGTCTGCGGTGCACGAAGACTCATCGCCGGACCTTCCCCCGTTTCTCCCGGCTGTAACGCGCCTCCGTCCTCTTTTTGCTCTTCCCGGCAGGTCGTGTCTGAGGAGGCGCCCGCGGGGGAACCCGACCGATCTGGAATTGCCGGAGAGTCACTGCTGTTTGGAGCTGCTGGTTGAGCGAGCGTCACCGGACAGGCCGCGGCGCGGCCGCTGTTAGGGAAGGGCCATGACATGTACGTCCGTGCACAAGAGCAAATCGTTTTCCTACAATAGACCCGCACTCTCTGGCAGGTGAGCGACTCTGGGTCGTCCTCTTCCACCTCCTTCGCCCGACGCAGACGCTGCGGCGACGTTTGCGCTTGTGGGTTCCGGTGGACACGGCTTTCGCTCGCCGCTGACCTACAAGCGCTGAAGCTCCCAAATGAAAGTTCTTGAAACAACTTGCTGTCCGACATCCCAGAACATGATTTCTCTTCGACTTTAAAGCCGGCCCTTGCAGTGTCATTGCAACTAATGCTTTCTGCGTGTGGGGTGCAGGCCAGACTTTCATCTCTAACACTATCCCCAAGCTTCATTCTTTTGTCTCTGTGAGTATTCGCACCTACGAGGTCACATCTGGACCCAGGGTCCTCAACACTTTTATCCCACATGTCAATCCGACTCTCGGTTTTACATTTCCCTAGTGAGAGTGATGCCAACCAAGTCGCAGAGGCTTCACTTGTCCGACCCTTGAGGAAATTATTCGCGGTTGGCGCGGATAAACTCAGGTGCGTCTGCTGTTCATTCGGCCTCTTACACTGACAGACGGACCGAACCCCGTGATGCACTTTGTTGTTTTTAGCCACAGAGCTTTCCTCACTTTTCGGTTTTTCATGCCCTATGCAAATAGGCCCAAGCCGAAGTCCGCCGCTCAGGGCTTGCTTGAAGCAATGCACAACCTTGGTCTTGAGCACATCCGGTAACACATAGCCACAATTTTGACAGCACACATCACATTGTTGGGCAAGGTCACAAAGCATCACCTTCGGGTACCGGCGTATCGATATGAGAATCTTCTTAGGGGTTTCAGTGACTGGGTTTCCTTTCATAAGCTTTAACTCAACAGCAGACTGCTCTGGCCTCGGCCCACCGCTCTTTCTCCCCTGCTTACCCAGTGTCTTCTGCAGAGGGGAAGAGTATTTATAGTCCCCATGGAGACCACAGCGGGAGGCTGTGCCGGCTCCTCTCGGTGTCTCTTCTGAACAAGCGAGGCCAGCAGGGCGTGGGTGTGTATGCCTATCGGTGCCTGCAAGAGGAAACAAACTAGTCAGAGCAAAACACTCGCCTTTTATATTGTCTAAGCATTTAGAAGACTTATCTCTCTCTCTTTTTGATTCCCATCAATGTTACATTTGGGATCATCTCATCTACTTCCGTGGGAGACAGTAGATGGGACAAAAAGCTTAGGGAAGCGGCTGTGTCTACTTTGTTTTTCTTCGACAGACTTTGCCACACAAAAGGTGAGATTGATGCTTTACTGGAAGCGTTTTTAAAGAATGTTATGCGAGATTTCTATGGTGAAGACTGAGTCTCCTCTTAAGGGGAGCACAGAGCTGCTGCGCTGAGCTTTTCAGTAGTTAGTATGTGGAACTTTCTTTCCACCTGGCCGTGGATCAAACACCGCCAAATGGATCTGCGCCGGTGCATGCCCAGAACCAGCACACTGCGTTTTTAATCCACCTTTTCACAATATGATACAGGACAGCTGGCTACGTGGAGAAGGTTACATAGATCCAATGGGAACGTGCGAGCTCTTTTTGCAGTAAATGCTCAGCCTTATCATCCAGCAACCAAATTAATCTAATTGGTAAATCCAGCTCACTCTTCCGGAGCCACAACCGTCCAGCACACCAAATGCAATCTGCGCAGAGATCCCGCCATGCTGGGGCTGTGAACTATGCGGGGGTCCCCTTGCTGCTAATTAGCGGCTATTACGTTCATTAACACTGCATCAAAACACATCTCGGCATGGTAACGCCACTAAGTTTACATTGCATACCCACTTCAGTGCGTAACTTCAGGTAGTTGGGTCAGTGGAGGCAGGAGTTAGCTGCGCTTTTAGCTTAGCGTCGTTAGCACGTTCTTACAATCGCAGCCAAAAAAGAAAAAAAAAACTTCCACGCTAGCCAAACGTTAGCTAAGGGCTTTTACCTCCCGGTTTTAAGAAATTAGAAATCTCGGGAAATAACCACGCGCTCATCCTCAATTCGCTATTAAGCAACACACTGCTAAGTTGCACGTACTTGACAGGCAGGTGGGTGAGGATAACAGCCAGAGGGCCCGGCCTTCTCCGCCTCTGCCCGGCCGCTTTTATTAGTGGCTTTACGTTAACACTCCTTCATCTGAATGAACACACACACACACACACACACACACACACACAATAAAAGACTAGACAGTGCAAAAGCACAAAGTACACCCCACTCTGAAGTGGGGTGGCCTGCTGTTTTTAGCCGGCGCTTCCTATGTGTCTGTTTTTTTCCCTGGAGAACCTTATTTTAACCACATGGTCTGGTCTCTGCAGACTGAACGTGCTTTCTTCTTCTCTTTGCTTTTTGCGGTTCGTACCTACGTGACTGTGGCCCGGCTCTCCTCCAGTGGCGTTCTGTCCATCTGTCACATTTCCTGTGCACATTTGATCTGTTAAAAGACTTCGGACGGGTTGACTGGCGCCGTGGACGGAGGCCGCGTCTTTCACGGACGCGCGGCGTCCGTCCTCGCGCGTTCTGGAGTCCGCCGCGACCTCACTCAGCGACCTCGACGACCGTCTCCGCCGCGGCGGCGCTTTTAGCCCAGCAGCGTCTTTTAACGCCACTCGGTTCAGTTTCACCATGCTGACAATTAAAACTATGGCTATCTAGATTAGTCAAATGCCACGTTCTTCGCTCTGTTACTTTAAAAAAAAGTTGATTTCTAGCGAGGCAGTGAGGTGTAAACTTGCTACAACCTGGTTAGGTCGTCCAAACTCGTGCCCGCCCTCATCTTCCCCTGCTGCTCAAGTTTGTGAACCACAGGTTGAAAGGGCAAATAACGCGTGCTGGCTTCAGTTCGCATGCGCCGGGGCGCACGTACGATTTGTTGAGACATCGAAATATTTCTTTCATAGCTAATCGACAAACACTAGCCATGCAAACTGGGGGACATAACGTTACAGTGCATACACTGCGTATAATGGTATTTTGTGGTATTTACGTGCACCCTGTTGGACACAGCGGTTTCTTATCACGTCACATCTAAGCGTATGTCTCTACTTTAATCCGTGGTTTGGCTGCCAGCCACTAATCTCTTTACAAAGTGCATGGAATTAATACAGCATGAATAAAGAACCGAAAGTGACTGATACACTGCGATTCACTGTTGGATTTGTTTGGGGGGTTTTTTTACAATTACTGTCCCGCATGCTCCACTCTACTCTTGTAAAATTAATATCCTGCCTCATTAATGCTTCATATCAACAAAAAGCTCTGTATCTGTGTGTTTCGTGTGTGTGTGTGTTTCCGACAGCCTGGCAGTGTAAAATCACATGGTCACATGTATTGAGAAGGCATTGGCCTGTGCTTAAATTTGAGACTGCAGTCCATGTTCATGGTGTGGATGAATTTGTCCCTCACCCCATCTTAAAGGCAATACCTGTGAATCAAGTCATCACTTTTGCCTGTAATGGAAATGTTAGTATGTAGCTTTTTTATTTCTTAAATGTAATAATTAATTGAAGTGAATTGAAGAAATGTATGCAGCTGTCATTAATTGACACAGAAAAAAGTCCAAAATAGAGCTCTGTGGGATTCCATAGTCCACTGATTATGATTAATGTTTCATGTTAGTTCCATAATTGCTAAAAAAACAAACAAACAAACAAACAAACAAACCCTGAAACATTGAAAAATAAGACCACCAACATATTTTTTACAATGTATACACTTTCTTTGTTCAATTTTGATAAATACTGTTTTTATCTTAATTATCCTAGTTCTATGTGTGAAGCATTGTTGAAAATGTAGATAGAATAATTTCTCTTACATAGTTTTTATTAAATAATATTGGACACAAGGTCAAAAATTATGCTTTACAAAATTATGCTCAGCCAAATATATGATAGTATAAATAATGAATCATCATTGCAAACAGATGCAACAATTATTATTTTAACATCAAGACAAAGATGAAAGAACAGTGAGATGTGAGGGGTGATGGTGAGACCCTGGTGTTGGGAAGTAGCCGGACCCTGGACTGTGGCGGCCTGATTCACAACACCAGCTGCCCCGCCCCACCGAGCCAACAGATGGCGCTCTGATGGTGGAAGTGGTTCTCCATTGGGGGTGGAGGAAGTGGTTCCATCTCATTGCCTCCTTCCCGGGGGTACAAAGTCAGCTCTTTCTCTTCGCCTAGCTCCTAATCTTCGCTACATCTGTGACAGCTGTGGAGAGAGAACATGCAAATTAGAATCTGAGGAAACCATCTGAGGAGAGGAGAGAGACACTGACACATGAGGGAACTTTCCCTGGGTTCCTCTACATAGTAACTCCAGACATGAGGGATTCTGGGAGCCTCTGCCCCACCTCTCTACACCTGGCAGGCATTAGACCACCCACAACCCCCTGCTTCAGCTCTGGTGCTTCTGCTCTCCACACCTCCGACAACATCCTCTATGCAAATTCTCTAATCACACCCCGGCAACGAGGAATATGTGTGTGTTCGTACAGTGAAGAGGGATATAAGCTTTTACTTAGCATATGAAATGAGTTGGGATTAGACTGAGATAAAGAGCAGAGTGAAGAGCAGAGGGAGCGTTACGAGAGAGGTCACTCATAATTTTGCTTCTATGAAGCACTTTAAATCTTCTTGACTGCTCTCACAGGCATTGGAATAGCATGCTGGGCTCAACTGAGTGATAAAAGAACACCAGCAGCTTCACCAATCACTGTGCACTTGAAATTAAAATGTTGTAAAATATCGGTGTGATTTAAAAAAAAAAAAAAAAAGATATCAAAATCAAGAGCATTTATAGAGGAAGAATCGTGTATCAACCCTGTAAGTCGAGACTAGTCAGGGCGATTCAAATCATTAAATGTTTAAATTGTGTCCCTCAGGGGTCCTGTTCTGGGATGGACCAATGGGTGGACGTGTTCATGGCTGTCATCATTAAAGTAGGGCTTCAACTAATGATAATTTCTTACACTTGGTTATTCTTCTGATGATTATCTTAGTGAATGAGCTAATTGAGAAAATATCACAAATCCATTCAAGAAGCTTAAACTAAAAGAAGCATTTTTGCTTGAAAAATGACTTAGACAATGATTTGATTATTAAAATAACTGCTGATTTATTTTCTGACAATCTACTAGTCAAATTTAGGTACTAATAATTTCAGCTCTACATTGTGAAGAAACGTGTATGTAAAATATGTGTTTAAGGACTCCTCTGTTTGCTCTGTCTGTGTGTTTGGCATCCGAGGCACTGTAGGCGCACAGCAGTTGTTCTACCTCTCACACTTGTCTCCTCGTGTGTTGCTGTCCACTGAGAAACAGCTCTCTGGAGAAAAAGTATGTTCTCTTTTTTTATCATGAATAATTTCAGACATTATAGTACAGTGGCCCCTTCTGCAGATAATTCAAGCATATGCACATCAGTGTAAAAAGAAAAAAATCCACTATTGTGCAGCAAGCTTTGGTGACATTGTACATATCTGAACAGGAATGTAATTTTTTTTTTTTTTTACCAGTGTGCATCCACCTTTTTAAATTTTTGGCACAGCAGAAATGCGTTTGCATGAATGTCGAATGGATTTAAAATGTGTGCTGTGTGTTCCCGACAAAAAAAAAAATCCACGTTTAGCTATGCTGTTAAGTGGAAATGCTGCAATTTAATCTGATTTATTTAACTGGTACTAGCCGAAAAAGAGGTTGTGCTTCAGGAATAAATATGATGGAGTGATGGACAAAAAACCCCAACTCTAATATGAATTTCTCCTAAAGGCTGACAGAGCATATATGATTTGTATAAGATTTAAGATAAAAGATTTTGATGCATTTTACTTCTTTATTTAAACCAGCCTCAATACCAGACATTAGAGTGTAGGGTTGAATCAACAAGAATTTATATTCGTCTTGCTTTCACATCTACTTCTTTGTCTTTTCCTGGACCGGTGTGAAGCTGACAGGAACGCGAGCAGCAGCTGAATTCCTTTAAATAGCCCTGCCCGCCTCATCATATGGTTGCTATGGCAGCCAGCCCCTTATTTCAAGATAACGTCCACATGCTCGGTGAGACCTCCTCCACCTGAAACACTATAGATCCACTCCACTGCTCGGTGAAAAAGAGATTTGCTGAAGGGGTGCAGCCACTTAACGGCACATATGAATAATGTTTTGTGCGTCTACATGTCCCCGGCGTGAGAAATAATCAATATCTGAGCTGTGCATTTGCGTGACAGCTCAGTCGGCTGCTGTCGAAGCCTCTCGTAGTGGGCGATTCAAGAAAAACGCTTAATGAAAAAAAGAGATGCGGGTGTGAAGGGTATTAAGGAGGGAAGCAGAAAAAAATGTTAAGGAGGCAGAGAAGGAATACCACGGAAAAATCTGATGTTGCAGGAAAAGGAGATCAGAAGTGAAGCAGACGAGTGAACAGCTGGTACAAGAAATGGGTGGTAGAGAGAAATGAATGGTGTGAAGGAGGATGAATGATCAGTGACATTTTTGAGAGAATGAAGGAATTGAACGGCAACTATAGATAGGAGAGTATAATAGCGGATGTCATCTTTTCAATGACGTCTTTCTTTTCTTAATAACCCTGTCTTCTCTCTGTGTTTTTTTTTTTTTTTTTACCACCTCTTCCCCCATCTCCTCCTCTCATTTTTTCCCCATTCCCAGCCCCCATCCTTTGTCTGGCGTCCTGCTTCCCTTCCTCTCATCAGTTTTCACCTGAGCTCTCAATTAGTCGTATGTTTAGCTGAGGGTCAAACAGGACAATAACAGTTGAGTGTTGTGGGCAGCTGGTGCACGCGCGGGTACATCTACGTGGATGTGCCTCTCGAGCTGACTTCGCCCTGAATCTCTCCCCTAAGTGCACTCAGAAAACTGTCGCGAGGCTCAAAGGTGTGAAATCAATCACAGGCAGAGAGAGGGAGAGGTTATCAGCAGGTTTCATAGAGGTAAAGAGCTTTTTAATGCCACCTGGAACCGCATTTAAAATCTATTTAACAACTAAAATATAGAAGAAAAACCTGGGTTATTCCTGGCTGAAAGGAACTAAAGTGCAAGTTAATAGATAAACAGGAACTACTACCATCCCTATAAGCATTTTGTGGCATTTGTATAATTTTATTTTATTTTAACATAATGCAAATTATACCATTAATTCATTTCTTATCATGCTTTTATTCAATATAGCAGAAGAAAGGATCTACATCTAAATGTAGGTGCTTAAACTCCATTGTGGATTGAAAATACTGCACTTATTTTATGAGCTATGAGAGCTTAAATGTACTTCATTCACACATCTTTGCACAGGTCTGCACATTTCATGTAAAGTTCAAGCACATTTTCATTCTCTTTCAAAGCCAAAAAGCCTTTTTAATTCATTTGGCAATGTAGTAGATGCATCTAAACAATGGGATATAAAAGATAAAATTAATTGAAGTGTACAGACAAATTCAAGCCAGGTGTATTTCTTAACTTACCTTAGTTTATCTAAATCTAAATCATTATAAGATGAGTTTCAACAGGCCTCACAAACATCCTCTTTGTCTTTTTTCATGTAACCTAAAAAGGAGACAAATCAGTAATGGGTTGTCATGAAAAAAAATCCATACGCAGCTGCTTCATGTCTTGACATTGTTTCTGTGGAAAAGTGGGTCTACAGAGGAGGAGAAGTCAAAAAGAAGTCGATAAAGACGGCACCCTCAATTTCCACTTAAAACACACAGGCAGGCTGATTGCATTTGAGAGAGTTGGGCGCGCCTCAGCATCTCCTAATGCATCTGTAAATTGAGTTGGAAAATGACAACGTCTGTTGTCTGCACTCGGGATGGAAGCCAGGGAGGCAAAAAAGCCTCGCTGTGGAGAACGCCCCCCCCCACCGTGTTTTATACCCACACCATTAACCCGCAGACCTCCACTTGTGTCAAACATTACTGTCTTTAACTCTGCGTCATCTCGCACTGAGAAAGACAGAAACTTACGTTACTAATGTCTTTCATTTCCCAGGTACTTTTCCCTTTGTATGTGTGCTGCCTTTCCCTCGTTCACTACGTTTCAATCCAATGATAAATGGCCGCGCTGATAAAAAATGAACGCTCTCCTGAATGATGCTGCTTTGTTTTGTGATAAAATATTATCTGTCGCGGCACAGTGGGAGGCTGTGAGGTGGCAGTGAGTGCATAAGTAGAAGCGACTCTGTGTTTTGTGTCCATTATTAAGGAGCTGTGGTGGTCAGCTCTGAGAGAGAGCAGCGATAAGGATGCTGGCTGAGCATTTGCCAAGCATCCATTTCCTCTTTACTCCGGTCTAAAAGGCCCATCGCCAAACATAGGTACACACACACAGACACACACACACTGATGTCCTCATGTTCCCTTTCCTCAAAAGGAGAACATCAATATCTTACCAATTAAATGGGTTAACACCAACAGGGTTATGTCTTTGCCCTGGCCTTTCTCACTTCATCTTTTTTTTATTATGATCTTATTTTTAAATTGTCATTAGCACAGCAGCTCTCTTAAATGGGATCCAATACTAAATGGGCCTCAGGTCTCCGTGATGATTATCTTGTTCAATTGTCAGTATAAAATAACACATAATTCAAACAGACAGCTATTTAATAATAATAATGATGTCATTCTGTACTTTCCTAAATCGTATTTTGGAAGAGACTTGTTGTTTGTCAGCGTATTTTATTATTAAAGAAATAAAATCAGCCTCGAGCACTATTTATAAGATCAAACTAATGGCGCTATTACATCCGTATTGGAATAGTTGATAGAGAATGTAAGAGAGAGAGAGGTGCATTATGCAGTAAATCAATAGTCGATAGCGGAGGTATGTCACATTCACATAAATGCCCTCTCTCTCTTTTCTCTCTCTCTCTCACACACACACACACACACACACAGATCTCTTTACACACTTGCAAAGACACACCCTACTGCGGGGCCTCTTGCATGCGAGCGTACGGCCTACTCCCGCATCGACGTCTTTCCACCATTCGACTTGAGCGGTGCGGCCACACTCGCTTGACAAATGCATTCGAAACGGCGGCAGAGATTTTAATGTGTAAGCCTGACCCTCAGCTGTCACGTTCAAGACACACACACAGACACTCTTCCCCACTCACACACGATGAGCACACAAGCCGCACACCCACACAGCTGCGATAAGGCCTGAGCGCTGGTAGTCATTTAGTTCAGCTTTGTCTTTTTAAAGCTTCTCCCTGATGAACTGTAGAAAATGCAAGCACTTGCAGTATTTGAATTATTAGCAAAACGGCACAGCTTTAACTTAATCCAGTGATGCTTATAATCTGTGCTCTGTGTGTATGTGTGCGCGCATATGGAGCCTAATAACAACGAAAGGAAAAGTGGGTATGCAAATGAGAATGCTGCTTATCTTGGTACGGAGTGTGTGTGTGTGTGTGTGTGTGTGTGTGTGTGTGTGTGTGTACATGTGTGTACATGTGTGTACATGTGTGCGTTTAAGAACCTCTGCAAGCAGTTTTTTCTTATATCAGAATTGTGTCAAAAGAGAATTGATGCGGGGGGTGGGGGGGTGGATTCATTGCTGTAGTGTGTCAGAACATGAAGAGATATGAGCATAAGTCTTCCAAACAAAATGGACATCGCTCAATATCTCCTCGAAGATTACAATGAAACATTGTTTTTCTGTGCCATGGCAAAACTGCTGCATGTCTCTTTACTTGTTCTGCTGACTGTTATAAATCAGGAGCCGCAGCAGTGTTTTATGGGTGCCCAGACGCCCCCACCATCGCCAGCCTTTTTTTCCTTTTTTGTAAGTATATTATATGATTGTCTGGCCTTCGGTTTAAGTGCAGATCTATAAATTTACAAGTTCCTGCCTGATGCTTGCAGACAATTTTGGCACGGAGGTGTGCCAAAGGAGCACTAACCCTGATGACTCCTGCAGGTTGCCAGTTCAGGGCAGGGCAGGGCCGGGTTGGCCGGCCGGCCGGCCGGGCGGATGCATGGATGGATGGATGGGCAGAGAGCCGGCTGGGCGGCTGACCGGGTCCGGGGCCGGCGAGGCGGAGAGCTGTAAAGAAACAACAAGGTCAGCTCTTTGGCAGAACACATTCAGCACCGTAACGCCGGCCTGTGGAAACCGCCGATGCTCTGAAGATAGTGGATGAGAAGGCGAGGACTCCCGGCACCGTCGCTATCTGAGGCAGAGAAGCAAGCTTTATTTTCCAAGCTAAATGGAAACTCTTCTAATAGGTGCCGGGAACCGCGATCATCAACTCTCACAGCGAGGTGGTTTGACATAATGGCTCCTCCAGTCTAGGTATATTGAGGTTGGTAATTATGGATTAGCAGAGATCTCCGGTGAGCGGAGACTTCCCCTGACACAAAGCAGCCAGTAAAAAAGCAAAAGCAAGGATTACTCTCACACTGACTTAGCGCAAACACGCAGGCGGCACGCGCACGTATACAAACAGGCACCTGCGCGGCTATACACGCACACACCAGACCTACACGCTCCCGTCGGCCATCACAGACAGCGTGCCGGCTCGGCAGCCATTTTGCACGGGCTGCTCCGGAATGTTCAATTAGGGTAATTGTTGCTTATGCTTATCGTTTCTCGGCGGCGCAGACATTGTACACGCCACAGAGTGCCATTTCAGTCGCCGTGCCGTGACACTCGCCCCATAGTGTCCAAATTATGAAAACGCGAGTCCTCCATTGTGCGTCCTCGACGTCTTTTATCAGCGCACGGGGCCCCGCGGTGTGAAACCAGGACGTATGTGACGGCCGGCCATATCAGCCTCTGTGCAGCCATGTGTGAACCTCACATGGCGAGAATGTATGTACGCTGCATGGTTTGTTGTAATGTATGTGGTGGTGGTGTGTGTGTGTGTGTGTGTGTGTGTGTGGGGGGGGGGGTTGGGGCACGCCCTACAGCTTGTCAGTGCTCACATATGGAGGAGGGGATGAGCGTGGGCATGTGGAAAGGGAGAGGGAAAAGGGGAACGGTGAGAAATGGAGTAAAATGGAAGAGGAGGGAGACGGAGAGGAGAGAGAGAGGTGAGAGGAGAAGGGCACAGAAAGAGGAATGTACAGCTTGTTCCCGTCGCCACCATCTTTACGCACAGGCTATGCAGTTTGGTCAGTGTGAATTGGGATTCGGAGAAGCCGCGGACCAAGAATGTGGATTGCTCCGCTCTCGTGACATACGCACAATAATCCCAGAACAGGGGATCCTGAACAGCGTATGCCATGTCAGGCACCATATGCTTTCATGATATCGCATCATTTCGCTTAAACAAGGAGGCGACCCAAACATCTCCAAATATTCACTTCATCATTTCCAGTGTGCTGTACGTCTAAGCGAGCGCACGACCCGAGCCCGTCATTTCCAGAGATCGAGCCCAGCTCTCCACCCGTCGCCGACCCTCTCTAACCTCTCTAACCGGCTCCGCGGTCTCGCCCACACGGCACTGACCAATGAATGGCAGCAAAAAGGATCTGAAAAAGATGGAATGGTCAAATCCTAAGTAAGATATTTTTGCTCATAAAGAAGGCTCTTTCTGAATACAGAATAATGCCATTACCTATCTGATGCAGCGTCTGTCAACCCCCCCCCCCAAAAAAAGGAAAAAGAAAAAGCATTGACTTGTCCTAAAACGCTACAAACTCCAGACTGCACCCCGTCTATGAGGATCTGCAATCACATGAGCGGGATTTAACAAAGGCCACATAAAGATAAGAGCACATCTATTTGAGCGGTTGACACAAAGAGCGGATTGAGAGCGTGGTGTCATATGGACGAGGATGAACCCGTCTCCTGCCTTGTGAGACGGGGGCTGATCGAGGCTCGGCCGGCGGAGGGTCGGGGCTGGGACGACGACCGGCTGTCAAACGGGACGACTTGAATAAGGGCGTCAGGGACCGTGGGGGAGAGAGAGGAGCGAGCGGCGCAATGCGCACATGTGATCTTCCGTGTGTGTGTGTTGGGGGGGGGGGCACCTTACAGGACGAGCTCAGACATGGTGACCAGACACACTGTGCGCACATGCTTACGGTGGCGCCCTGCATATACCATCCAACATATGAACACCCCCACCTACCCCCACCCGCCCCCACCCACACTGCCTCAGAATATGAACCGAGACTGCACATATGATCTGCCGCCCTTTGTCTGGGTTCATTGGTCAGTAATGGCCGGCAGTTCGACACATTACACTGCCGCTCTCATTCGCCCTTTTTTTTTTTCTTCCCCATCTCACATGGGCATGCGCGCACACAGACACACACGCACGCACACACACGCGCACACACACACACACACACACGCATGCTGGCAGTCAGATGACCCTACCATGCACACGTGTTTTAACTTCATTCTCTAATGGTATGTCTATCACACATTACAGTAGTGTCATGACCGCCAGCCTACCCCCCCCCCCCCCCTCAGCCTCCGTGTCCTCAGAACGCACCCCCACCCCCGCCGCCACCCCAACCCCCACCCACCGGGTGATCATCTGCTGTGACCGTGTCCTCCTATCACCGTGAGTCAGGAGTGTTCGACAGCGATGGGTGGGTGGGGGTGATGGGGGTGGGGGGGCATCCTATTTGACTTCTTTTATTTCTCTGATCAGACGTGATTGCTGAGAGCGAGAGAACTTTCCCACCCATCAGCGGCGGTGTTACAGCGCCAGACAGAGGGGACCCTTTGTCTCCCTCCAGCGCCACACTGGGAGGTACGGCGTACGTGCACACACACACACACACACTTATATACTGTACATACTGGCGTGGCTACTAACATACACACACACACACACTCTCTGACAGCAACTACACACGCGCTTCACACACTACGCCGCAAGACGACCAGCGCGGCATCGGAACTCGGGATGCCAAAGTGACAATGCCGACAGCCCGAAGCAGAGCGGCAGCCCTGCACACCTGAGTGTGGAAGTCGGTGCAATCCAAAGCATCCCCGTGTGACAGTGATGTGGGCATCACTTTGCTGTGTGCACTACAGCATGTGTGTCAAAGCCTCTGCGCGCGAGGCTGTGTGTGTGTGTGTGCATCTCCTCACACTCACCTGGCAGCACCCCTGGAGCCGGTTGTCGTGGTAATGCAGCCTCAGCCGGGGCAGTGGAGCGGTGACACCTGACGTCCCTCCTCCCTCCTGCTCTTACTCTCTCTGCTGTAGTTATAGGATCAGTAGCTACACCCTAGCACTGACAGAAGAGGGGGAGACAGAGAGGAGGGGTTCTTATGGAGCCTGGCGGAGCGTACCACCGGCCGCACGGAGACGAGGGGACGCCGGGGGCAGAGCTGGCAGGGACGAGTCTGACAGCGTGCCGTGGAGCAGCCTCCCGACCACCCTGCTGTCTGCACTGAGATGGTCTCTCCCTGCTGCCGCTGCTCTGATTGGATGACGACGCTTCCTCCTTCATCAAAATGTAAAATTCCAAGACAGAGAGAGTAGTGCAGCATTTGTGTGTGTGTGTGTGTGTGTGTGTGTGTGTGAGAGAGAGAGAGAGAGAGAGAGAGAGAGTCTGAGAGAAAGACAGACAATGCAAGTGAAAAAATGTGTGCACCTTATATGTGTGTATTTGTGAAATATTTGCCATGCAGACTAGTATGACTGGAAATGCATGAATAGAGGTGTGTGTGTGTGTGTGTGTGTGTGTGTGTGTGTGTGTGTGTGTGTGTGTGAGCGTCTGTGCCGATGTGTGCGTGTGTTTGCCAGAGCGTTCATGTAAATGTGTGTTTGCGCCTTTGTGTCAGGGAGACGATATACAGGATGCCATTGTCTGTGTGGGCGTGTGATAGAGGAAGAGGTAGTCGAGGGAAAGACAGAAGACAAAGAGAGCGAGAGATAGGAAGACATGATGTGTGTGTGTGTGTGTGTGTGTGTGTGTGTGTGCGTGCGCGTGCATGATAGAGGGAGAGAAAAAGAGAGCAGTGTGTACGGCCTGAGAGCTGTCATCATTAGTCTCTCTGCAGCGGCTGGTGTTGGGCTGCAAAGGGGCTTGTCAGTCAGTTTCTGTCACAACATGTCACACTGAACGGACACGCACACACACACACACACACACACACTTTCCCAGAGGAGATCATGCCAAGATGGGGGTCTGGTTGCTCTGACAAGCTGATCCAACAGCCCCCCCCCCACCCCCAACCTTTCACCCTGCTCCTCTGACTCCTCTGCAACGGCGCGACACAGTCAGATCAACCCCCTCCCGATTTGTCGGTCTCACTACGAACTGAACACTCTTGACGGGAGAGGGCAGGTAGAGCGAGACGAGCACAACGCAGAGGAAAGGCAGCGAAAAAGGGGCGAGAGAGTGGCAAGAGGCAGATGGCAGCAAGCGCTCGCGCACACGGCCGAGTCTCCTGAGAACGAACTGGTGAAATACTGCTGACTCACTGTGCTCGTGGCAGGCCCGAATAGACGCACACGGACCGGCCCTGCAAATCTGGCTAATCCGCGAAAACTACTTCAAAACAAATGATTGATCCCTGATAAATATCAATGCAGGGTTTAAAAAAAAAAAAAAAAAGCGAACGCACAAATGAACAAACCGTGTTTCGTTCCCTTCTAAATCGATCCCCTGTAGTTCGCTGCAGTGGGGAGTTTATGCGCACACGTAAAACAGACCCCCCCCCTTTTTTTCCTGGCTTTTCTCTGTCTCTCTCCTGCTGCCGATTTAATTACCTTCTATATTTATCAGCGCTCAAGATGCTATTTTGGTTTCGAGACTCTTGTCACTGATATCGGGAGGCTGCATTATTCAGAGTGAGAGCACCGGGGGCCATCGGACGCAGAACAAGAGCGTCGTTGTTAACCCTGTCGAGAAGGACGGAGGACTGGATACCGCTCGCGGTCCGGCCCGATGGCGTCTGTGCAGCGTCAGGCGTCCTCACTGCATCCACCATGAAAGCAGTGGCTCTGGCTGAGCGAGCGGCAGCGGTCTAAGGTGTGGTCCGTCTTTCCCGCGTCTCCATTTTCTGACTGCTTCATCTCAAGCCTCAGAACTGCGCCGCGGGACCGGTTTCGCACGGAAACGCACAAATACCCACCTGTACAGATATACAAAAGGGTTGCCACAAACGCAGAGGCGTGTGCATCTCACACACACACACACACACACACACGTTCGCAGCGTCGCACGCTGCCGTTATAGATTGGTGTCCTCCATATTTGGTTGTGATTTATGATTGCTCTTCAGTAGAGGCCACAGTCATCTAGGAGATGATGGCCATATTGATCTGATAAACAGTTTCATTTACTGCCAAAGCCCGCCATTCATACTCACACGTACACACATGCTCTCTCTCACACACACACACACACACACACACTGTGAAGACACATAGATTCACAGCAGGAATAACCCAGCTTTCTGCCTCATCAATTCCCCACCTCCTCCACGTCTGCTTTTCTGTTTCTCAGCTCTTTCTCTTCTCCTCCTCCGCCCCCCCAGGCCACCTCTCCCTCTCCTCAGCTCTCGGCGCGCTTTAACCCGTTCCTCCTCTGCCCTCGTTCTCGCTCTTTCCACCAGCGTCCTCTGTCAGTCTACCGGCTCTCTACCAATAAGGCCCCCCCCCCCCGCCCCAACACACAAACCGCGGCCTCTTTGTTTCGCCGTTAAGCTGCACATGGCTCAGTGAGGACGTTACATCTCAGTTTGCCAATATATCCCAGCAAGAATTTTGACAGCTTCACGCAGGAGGTGACCGAGATTAACGTTACCCTGGACAAAAATTTTGCATAACATAATATCATGCATCTTTCAAAAGACATGTTTTGTAAATATGTTTTCCAGTCTATTCTAATGCAATACTCATTTGGCATAGGTACGGCACAGTGAGAGACTTGCTTGTTGTTGTAATTATTCCTCCGAGATTCTCCTGTAGGAGACGAGGGACAGAGACAACAGCAGTAGCTCTGCAAGAGTTAATATGATGCTTCAGTAATGAAACAAATGGTCAGTCTACGTCCCGCCAACTGAGATGCTCAGCAAAGATGAGGTGAACGAGGAAAACGCTCATCGTAGAAACACCAAGAAGGATTTTTTTCTTCTTAAAGCACGGTATCTTTGTGAGTCATGCACGTGATTTGCTCGGACCACTGAGGCCTCATATGGGCTTCGGCTAAACTTTGCAATGTATTTTTGCACAGAAGAGGACTATGGATTTTGTCTCCCGTTTCTCACAGTGTCGCGGGGGCTACGAAGGTATCGCTTCTCGGCCAGGGTGGACCGATCACAGAGAGCCGTAACTCTTTTTTTAAAAACAAACACACAGGCATCTACGTAGTGTTTTAAAACTGACTTGAAACTACCTCCATTGTTAATGAAGGAGTTTTTTGTGCTCTGAATCTGCAGCAATAAGTGACTTCCTATGTCTGTCCATACATTAAAATCAGCTTTGTAGCGTTGGAGTGGTTCACAGCCATGGTCGCTGGCAGAAAGGGCTAGGCCGCTACATGCGTCAAATGCCTCATACTTCAGCAACGATGGACCACAGTCACATCAAAACAGATTTTTAGTGGCTAATTTTCTTTTCTATTTAATTTTTTAAATACTGATGTCAGGAATTAATCCGGTGTTACGGGGACTAATGTTTGCCAGAGTTTCACTCCTGTTTAATTGGTGTGATGGGTCAAACTGCCTTAATTAGCCCTGCTGCTAACTCTAAAATTAGTAGGAGAGTTCGTGTCTGATGACGGTCATATGTGTGTGTGTGTGTGTGTGTGTGTGTGTGTGTGTGTGCGCAAGTGTGTTTCATTCGTGAGTAAACAGATGATACTAGATGAGAGGAATGGGGAAAAGCACAAACCAGTGAGGGCACAACATATTCATACACTCACACACACACACTCGGACACACACACACACACACACTAGAAGGCTTTCAGTTTCTAAATCAATCCCACATCCGTAGCTAATGTAGTACTGGGCCCTCTTCAGGAAGCATTAGGCCTATTAGTCAAAGTGAGTACGCATTCCTGTATGTGTATGTGTGTGTGTGTGTGTGCGCGTGTGTGTCCGAGTGTGTGTAGAAGCCGCACACTCAGCAGTAGCTGATCTCAGTGGATCCTGTGGGGTCAGCAGGTGCAACAGGGAACGAGGGACCATCTTACTGTGTGTGTCTGTGGGTGTGGGTGTGTGCGTGTGTGTGCGTGCGCACATTCCCTCCCCTTGATATCCTCTGGGCTCTTTATCGCTCTAAAATTATCCTCCATTTACTGGAAGACACTGGACAGACAGAGAGAAAGAGAAATATGGACACTCTAGTTTGAATGTCTTCCTGGATCACTTATGGGCGCAGAACTTGGAGACAAACAGACTTCTTGCTCCGTCAAACAACATAATTTAATAAGCGTTGATAAGTTAAGAAGTCTGACAGATAGAAACACTGATGCTGCCTCAGCTAACCAGAGGAGACAATTTTTGTTTTGTATACAGCAACACAGAACATCTGAAAAGCTCATGTTAGCTGGCACTCAGGCTGGGTTTCAAGCTGAATACGGATAGTTGGACGCGAAGTGATGAGCGTAGGCTACTTCATAGGCTACACACATACAACATGGAGACAGCGGGAACCGTGACTGGTCAACGTGGGCTGCCCATGTTTGCCAATACAAGTTTCAAATGGCAGTAGGACTGTTGGTTTGAACCTACAGTTCTGACAGAGCCATCTGCTGCAAAATCAACAGCGAGGTCTGTCTGTGTTTTGTTTTGTTTTAAAATTTCACTCTACTTAAAAAGGTGCACCTACCCCCAAAATAATTTTATTAGTCTTTATTTTTGTAAAAAAAAAAAGAAGAAAGAAGTTTGTGATGGTCTAAATTACTGAGACAAATCTCCAATTCTCAGCAAAATCTTACATGCTTTTCCTTGCTGTACGTTTGGCACCTACAGTGTGTTTAAAAAAACAAACAACAGCCATCAGATACTACAGTCTGTCCATCTTTCATACGGCCCTCCCTTTCCCTTCTGTCTCCTTCCCTCACATGGCCTTGTGCCCCCTCCTCCTCCCGCTGCATTTGTTCCCCGAGAAGTTTCACGACCTGAGGTGGATCTAGTCTCTGCAGATCAATATCATCCATTCATGTGGGTGCAGCTCATGCATGATCATGTGAACACGCAAAGTCAAAGACACAGAAGTCGGCGCACCTACGGGGTATAATGATGCTCTGTACGCACAGACCCGCAAGTCTCAGCGCGTGCATGATGAACGCCGGACAGAATGTCAGCAACACCCGTATAAATAATAGCCTTTACTGATGCCAGCCGTAAGTACTCGGATCAGTCAGACAGGACCGGTTGATAGACCCGCAGAGACGCTGAGGACAGAAATGAGGGTAGAGGATGGAGAGAGTCAGTGGAAAAGTGAGAGGGAGGAGAGGAAGGAGGAAACCAATGGAGAAAGTGAGACAGTGAGCCTGGCCATTATAAATCATATCCGCTGTTGGCGCCAGCCATGTATCCTAGCAACCAGACAGACCCTCCGCCCCTCCTCCATCCCCTTTCTATCTAACAACCTGGTCACTCTTATTACCCATACTGCACTGGGCCATGCCCCAGAAACTCATGGCAGCGTGTGCTTTGTGCTTACGGCTTTCTGACTGACTGATCCACTCAGGGTTTGTATTCAACTTAAGCTGATCAAACCTCACTAGAGCTGACCCCAGAACAGTGCACTATGAACAAATAATGGACATACTGCAGATCCCCGTCACACACACACACACACACACACACACACACACACATACATTAACAAGGATAGAATTTCTAACAATTCAATCAAAATCCCTCTCTGTTTTTTAGGCCTATCATTTACTGACTCGCATAATAATAACACGAGATAAAGATATATTTTTTATTATTCTGATATGTATGGCAAATAAGACACAAAAAGCCCAGGTAGCAAGTCACATTTACTAAGATACCACATATGAGTTTGTGCACAATGGTACAGTATCAGTTCCAAATATGACACTGAGATGAAGTGGCATCCTGCCCACCTTCATGCTGGGAATCACAGGAGCTCACCAAACTTCATGTACTAGAAGAAGAATGACAGAGCTTTTGAAAGCCCCCACTGTAACAAGCCCAGCAAAACGAGGGCGGGGCCCACCAATCTGTACTGAGAGAAAATTACGCAACGCACGCGTAGACGAACGCTGATCAGTCTGTGGCTATGGAACATCACTGACAAGATTTTTTTTCAGAGCCGTCTCAGCACTATCCACAATGTATTTAAATGTTATGCAGCTGTTAGTGACTTCTAAATTTCCTCTGCGCACTGCAGCACACACAATTTTTTTAAAAAATTGTATGAATATTAGCTGGTGCACATTCACATTTGTCACTAAACCAGTGTAAACACATGTCATACTCAAAACCTGTTAACATTAGTCTGCAGCATGGAGTCAGAAACACTGCCTGTAATCATTTGAGATCCAAATGCAGTGTTGTGTTGCAGATTTGTTTTCACATTAGGTGACTAAATTCAGTCGAAATGCCACTTGGCAGAAGAGATAGACTAGAACATGACCTCTAAGATGCATCTGAATATTTTTGAGTGTCATGATCACTGGATAACAGCCTAATTCTGCACCCATTGTGGTATGTTGTCATAGAACATATGCCATCTTTCTGTAGAGGAGGACCTCTACAGGACACAGGCTATCTGAGGTGATACTATCATACACGCCTTTAAGCAGAGTCATTTAGAGCACACAGTAAGACAGTTAAGCACAAGCTGTAAAGGCTTTGCCTCCTTAGTGAAATTTCCTCCTGGTTGTCTCAAGACTGAGGACTCTGAGCAGGCCCTTTGTTTACGTCAGTGTACCGCCAGACCAGAGGTTACTTAAGCTGAGCCCCAGATAAAACAAGAGGAAGAGCATATAACCTCTAGCAAGCATGACTAGCATTTAGTTGCCAGACGCGCTGAGCAGGACGGCCCCTGTGCCGCAGCTTTGTGCTGTCTCCTCTCTAAAAGCTTCACCCAGTTACTGGTCTCCAGACAGCTACAGGCGTACACCACCCCTGCTCCTCTCTGCGCTCGGCTACAGCCTCATTGTCTGGCTTATGAAATTTTGAGTACTCAGCAGAGTGAACAGACGGCAACACACATGGAAAGATGAGCATGTGCATCTATGAGAGCGAAGGAAATGAAGCACTCAGGAACCACTCAGTCAAGCCATAGTCCGAGAGCCACCAGAAGTGGGTGGGATGAGAGGAAAATTGTGTTTGAGGAATGAAAGACAAAGTGTGTGTGTGTGTGTGTGTGTGTGTGTGTGTGTGTGTGTGTGTGTGTGTGTGTGTGCGTGTGCTTGTGCGCACAAACACAACTACACCACCTTGTGGACCAGGACTGTCAGGGCTCTCCGTAAATTTTCCTTCATCTGTGAGAGGGAAAATTATAAATTATATAAAAAGGTGATTTTGCAACTCATTACAGTGTTTGATAAGCAGTCTAGGTTACAGTCTATATGAGGACTTTCCACCATGCTGGAGGTACAGAAAACATGTGTACAGCTTGTCAAACGAGCACTATTTTCTTTCTTACGTAGCATGGATACTGCATATAATGTGTGCTGTTTGCAGATACATTTCAATCCCCTACTATCGTGCTGAATTAGGTGACTCCCAGTTCCTAAAAACCACAAATAAGTCTATCTCTAGTCAGCTTACGCCAACCACACAATTATTTCCTGAAGGATGCTCCTGAGCTTTTCAAGGACAGCACCTCTACAAATCTAGAAGATAAACCCGCTTTCAAGATTTAAAGAGATTCATAGTAAGAGTCAAGGTTTTTTGGTTTCTTTGGAGGTTTTTAAAAATAAAAAAGGGGGAAACGATAGCAAGAGAGCTCTCCCTGCAGCAGCAGGATCACACCATAAACCCAAACCCTTCAGTAAAATGAATTAGATTAACTTTTTCCCTTAATCGCTGCCCTGATCTAAAATGATAGCAAGAAATTTATGCAGATGAGCAACTGTGCTTCTGACAATCGTTAGCCTAGATATTATTGTGAGGGAAACTGAAGTCAAGTCATCTCCCTTGGTTTGTCATTGATCACGAGCCACTAGACACAAACACACAGATTTGCTTCTCCAGAACACAAAACAGACCACACTACGTCATCGCTAAACCTTTTTACAATACTGAGGCATATGTGAAATGATGTCCTATATTTTAAATAGTGTAAACATGGTTATCAAAATAACCCCTACCATCTGTGTGTGTGTGTGTGTGTGTGTGTGTGTGTGTGTGTGTGTGTGTGCGTGCGTGCGTGCGTTTACAGCACCTTAAGAGAGAGATGTTAACTAGTAGTTCAGTGAAAAATAATGTTGGAAAACACTGGCAAACATCGGTAAAACAGTGGTAAAATTGTTTAAACACTGTGTTTCGCCATACAACATATGGTTCGTCAAGGCGTCGCATCAGGCGTAGAAACGACGTTCAGCTCGTGTGTGAAAATGGCATTTACTCACATTTTAAAAGCAGGAGTGTATGGCTGCACAGCTGCTGTATTTGATTCTTAATTTTTATTTTAAGGGTTGGGGGAGGGGGGGGTCGACGTCTTTGTACACGCGTGTTTTACCTCTGTTGTGCGAAGCCACTGCTGTGTAACTTTGGTTGTGGTTTAGGCCGTGCCTGCATTCCTCACTGCTTCAGGATCCCTGTCACGCACAACTTCCGTATTGCTTAGGTGAAGTCGGCATAAATGGGCTTCGAGGTGAATTTCTCCCAACAAACTAGAGCAAGAATAATAAGCCAGGACGATAAACGCAGTCCACCTAAACCGGCGGAGTACCTGAGAATTTAGCGACTCCCCACTCAGAATCTCACTCCCGTCCACGTGAGCGCGCACGCACGCACGCACGCACGCACAAACGACGCTGCGAAAGCTACTCGCCATCTCCGCTCCTCTTCAAATATTTTGACAGAAAAGTCTTACTGTCGTCGGTTTACTGCAGGAAAATGATCGATGAAATAATAACAAATCTATCAAGCCTCGTGTAAATAAGTTTTAATTTGTTTGGTATCGCTACTTTCACTAAACGCAATTCAAGTCTCCCCTTAAACTACTGAATAATTCCTAGGTGGGACACAAAATAATCATTTTTCAGACATATCTTGATCATTTTTGTCCAAAGTGGCACCAGGGGGTCTGTAGCTTACGGGATGTACGTGAACGCGTCGTAATAAATTCTGACAGTACCTTCTCTCGCGGTCGCGACACCGTCACAAAACATCATGCGAAGGATGGCGGAGGGGATGCAACCTGCCAAGGAGCAGAGGTGAGTTTCCCTACTTAAAAAAAACTTTATGTAATTTGCCTTCATAACGTGGCTGTTAATGTCAGTGTGTCTGCTTTCCCCCCTGAATGCTGTAATGATGTGACCCAGCTGCAGTGTTTTCCTAAACTCGCACTGACCCCACGAATAGTTTTTAGAAACACAGCTGACCAGAAACCGTTGAGATTCTGTCATTTTAACGTATACACGATTATTGGCAAATATACAAATATTGAATACGCGTTCAGATTTAGAACCAGTGTGGTTCGGATAAGGGAAGTGATGCCTGAGGGCAGAAATGCATTAGAATGAACAGCCTTATTGAACTCGTTCGTAAAATCTCCTGCCCTCCTGTTTTCATGTTGATGTAACTGTCTCTTCATGTATTTGATGACGAGTAATGACTTTGACAGTTCATGAATAGTCTTTTACCAAGCAAACGTGTATGTTGGAAAGCAACACTAGCCAGCATTAAATTGACTTATTTTTTAAAGACATGAAGATCTTAAAATACAAAGAAAAGCTGAATATCTGGGCATTACTCCTTTGAATGTTGGCATGCGTTCCAAGTTTTTCTAAAGGGGAGACCTAGGGAAGTACGGTATAGATTGTACTCATGCAGCACTAATAACAGCAATGTCATATGGTCCAAAGTTCAATATGCAGTTTGTCTGTGTTTGCGTGTACTTTATGTTTTCTGTCTGCCTGCTTGGGTGCATGTTTGCTGTCTGAATACCAGCTCCTGGCTTTTAAGTTGGCTGCCCTCGTGGTGCCCCACTTCTCCCTCTCAGCTGAAGGACGCAGAAGAAAGAATGCTCAGGAGTAAGTGTGGCTTAAGGAGATGCTGAACCACTTCTAAGAACTTGACCGCTTTTCAGTCACGTTTTAGTGCATTGTCTCAATAGGGAAAGCAGTTGATGTCTGCAATTTTATTTAAAAACAAAAATCTGTCCAAGGAATATGAAGCAGTTAGGAAGAATCTCATTTCCTCTGCATCACCCCCTCCTCCCTCCTTCCCTGTCCCATAATCTCTCCCCTCTGCTGCAGATGTGAAGCAGCCTTTCTCTAGGCAGCACATCCGGATATCCAACAACAACTACGTGTGGACTGTAGCGTTTTCCACTCAGCCACAGCGCCTCTCCCTGTCTTGCCCCGAGTCCCCTGCCGAGCCCAGGCCCCCTCTGGTTCTCCTGCATGGCTTTGGGGGCGGCCTTGCCCTTTGGGCCCAAAACCTGGACTGTCTCTCCAGCAGCGGGCCGGTCTATGCCCTCGACCTGCTGGGCTTTGGCAGGAGCAGCCGGCCCCAGTTCAGCAGCAACCCGGAGGGGGCTGAGGAGCAGTTCTTGGCAGCCCTGGAGGAATGGAGGCAGAAAGTGGGACTGGAGGAAATGGTGCTGCTGGGACACAACCTTGGAGGATACCTGTCTGCTGCCTACGCTCTCAAACACCCACACAGGTGCTACATGCCAGTTGTTCATTTAGTCATCCTGCTATTTAAAATCTCAAGCTGCTGTGAAAGAGCTGTGTTCACAGTCCTTTGAGGTACCGCAAAACAAGACCACGAACAAGTAAATGTGTGCGTTTGTAATTTTAAGATTTAAAATGAAGTGCGTACATTTGTCAAGTAACTGTGTCTGTGTCTGTGTGCGTGCGCGTGTGCACTCAGGGTAAAACATCTGCTGCTGGTGGAGCCGTGGGGGTTTCCAGCACGTCCAGACAACCCCAACCACAGCTCTATCCCAGTGTGGATCAGAGCCATGGGGGCTGTCATGAGCCCCTTCAACCCTCTGGCCGGACTTAGACTGGCTGGGCCTCTAGGTCCGCACACACACACACACACACACACACACACACATAATCACATATTTTCACATAACAACACTCAAATAACTTTCCGTACACAAGTTTTGATGGCTCACAAAAGAGCCAGGGTATTGTCAGATCATTCTTTTATCATCTAATCCTGTCCAACTTTTTGCTTTTTACTTGCACTTCTTACTGTTTCTGGCCAGATTTTGTTTACTGTGTCATTTGGCCTTTTAGTAAAAAGCTTTTCTTCATCACTGGCCACGCTGTCTTTTTAACATCCTTTTATTCTCTCTGTTGGTGGTGTCCTTTTCCTCTCATGTGCCATAACACAGTGATAGGTTGTGCTGCAGAGCACACCTACACATTTTTAATCTCGGTGGCACGAAACACTGAAACGCAGTGTCAAGGTCAGAGGCTGCTGGGGGTTTTGGCAACGGTTTTGTTTATTTGCAGTAAAACTCCTTGTGTTTTGATTTCTTCTCACCTCTCCCAGGTCCAATGCTCGTCCAGACCATCAGGTCTGATTTCAAGCAGAAGTACTCCTCTGTGTTCAATGACAACACTGTGTCTGACTACATCTACCATCTGAACGCCCAGACTCCAAGGTGAGGAACCTTTTTTAGCCGATATGCACAGACATGTTATTTCTCAACACAGCATACATACATGATGCTACATCTGTTTCAGTGGGGAAACGGCCTTTAACAACATGACCATTCCCTATGGCTGGGCTAAGAGGCCAATGCTGGAGAGGATCAGACAGGTTCGCGCTGACATTCCCATTTCCTTCATCTATGGCTCACGGTCCAGCATTGACAGTGACTCTGGATATGCTTTCAAGAAATCCAGGCCTGATGTGGAAATAACTGTATGTTCCTTGATTTATCTTGTTTTTTGCAACTTCAAGTTTTTTTGTCAATACAGGGGTGTACAAATGTGTAAAAATTGTATTTGTGTTGTTGTGTCAGCTGTTTCATGAAGGAAGCACTTGTTTTACATACGTTGTGATTCACAGAAGACCTTCACAGGTCTTTCATTCATACTACCCACGATATTCCGTTGTATTGACACAAGTTGCAGTGTGGCTCAGAATACATACATTCTTATCTGGAGACAGTGCACGCACCTGAGGCCTTTTTGGAAAATGAACCACAACAGTGTTATCTCCAATCAGCTGACTCTCTCTGTTCAACTGTGCGTTTGTGTTTGTCAGGTGATCAGAGGGGCAGGCCATTATGTTTTCGCTGACCAGCCGGATGACTTCAACCAGGCAGTCCTTCAGATCCTCACCAGAATGGAGAAGAAAAGTGAGGATGGGAAACAGTGAGAATTCCTTTGTTCAGCTGACACACACAAGAGCACAAATCTATTACACACAACCACGGTGGTCCAACTGTAAGCCTCTTTATCGTGCACTTTATTCTTAAGAGAGCGCATCACTGACTGAAGACAATTTACTCATCATTTCACAATCTCTTGAGGTCAAAGGTCAGATGATGGTCAGGGGTCTCTATCAAGCCTTGTGTAAATAAATTTGTAAATAAATGTGAGATGCAGTCTGTGTTGCTCATTAATTTTTACTGTACTCATGTGGTAAGAGCCAGTTCAAACTGACGTCCATTTCAAAATATGGATTCTGAGAACCTACTGAACAAGAGAATATCTTGTGTTGGGCAATCGTCTAGGCAAAGGGTGTTCCTTTGCTGACCCCTCACCCACTGTGAGATATGAGGGAGAAGTAAGTCAGCAAATAGGGCAAAGGCCTGGCGTGTTTTTCCAGAAACCTCCACATTTCTCCAGAAGCAACTTGACCAAGAGCAGTCAGCAGAGGGCAGCACAGCGACGGCATGGACACATCATCTCCCCTCTGTTTTGCCCAGCAGTAACGGTGAATCCCATACAAAGTGCCCTCACATGCATATTGAGTTGACTGACCCACTCAGGAGACCCGGACAGTGATGCTTTAGGAGCAGCGCGACGCTCAGCTCACCGCTAAGTCACAACTGTGGTGACAGAATAGGGTCAGGGATGTGTGTTGGACTAAAAATAGGCCTTCTGTTTCAAGAGGCACTGACAAGAGTTTAAAAAAAAAAAAAAAAGTGGGTCTAAGCTGGGAGGCATCAATATTCTGAAATAGTGAGTCTGCAAAAATAGCTAAAAGAATTAAGTCATTGTTCACATCCTAGGTCACTACAAGGGAAAACAGAAGACACCATATTGCCTTATTAAAATACCAACAACGTCTGTGAATGGGCTCTGTTGCAGTGAATCACCTAGTTTCTCCAGTGATTGAGGATTTTTTTTAAACTTAAAGGTACCTTACGGGCTTTTTGACCCAGTGTTTCTGAGCAAATCCCTGTTTTGTGGCTGATACACAGAAAGACATGTAGCAAGCAACAACAAAGGCAAAGATGAGTCTGAGTGCAGCTTAGAAAACTTGGATATACACATCGAATGATTTAAAATATTAAATGTTTTTGCAAGTGTTTTATGAGTGAGGAAATACATTCAGCAAATTGAAGCCACTCTGACACACTGCAGTTTGGTGAATTTCTTTTCATAAACACTCGACAACAGATCACCTTTAATACTGTGACTTTTTAATTCCAATAAATCTCTCCAACTGCAGAATGGAGAGGGAGAATGATGGTATTAAATGGCTGCAATTTGGTAAACTAAGTAAGAAAAGAGTTGGCAACCAGGACATATGATTTTTTTAGAGTATGAAGCACCCTGGCCTTTACCAGTGCAAATCCTGTTACCTCTGTCCATCTCTGTCATTTCTTAGACATCAACCCGGCCCACCCAAGCTGTCTCCTGGCAACAGGGTAGCCACGGAGACTGGGTCTTTTGGATCGCCCGACCTGCAGGAAGTGATGCTGGGGCTGGATGGGGTAATTATGGGTTGTTTGTTTTCTTGAAGACGCTGGCTGGCTGCTTGTCAAGGCAGCGAGGAACATTCAGCAGGAGATCCATGTGCACACGCCTCTTGGGGTTTGAAACACGCACTTGTGCCCAGGCCTCTGTTCATAATACTCACTTAGTAAGGCTGCAGGCTTATTCATCATGCCTCTGTCTCTGTCACCCGCACAGTCACGTGGGCGCAAAATCGTTTTATCAGGAGAAGTGAAACAAGCGAGAAAAGTGACAGGAGCTTTCATACTGGGTTTGGATATAATTGAAAGCTTGAAGGCCTGAAATGACTGCACAAAAAATGCATGCGCTTGTAGAGGCACACTGTTGGACTGCTCCTGGCAGCCTATCAGCTCTCACTTTATCTTTAATTGCCGCCACATACAGATTTGTGCAACCAAGGCATCAGGAGCATTTTTTTTAACAATTTAACGGATATCTCTTTTTGATTTGCAAGACTAAGCTGATTTTTTTTTTTACTTGCGATTCGGACTTACTTTTGACCCTAACCCATAATTGTAGAAACAAAGTGGAAGTGTAATTTCCTTGATGCTTTGCACAAATGAACATTGAGTCAGTCCAGCAGAAAGAGTGTCCCAGATGACCAAACAGTCACTGTACTGTAGGTATCAATCATCACAGTGCAGTAGCCCCATACAACATCTTCCCTGTGACAATCTACCAGTGTAATGAGATGCATGCACAGGCAGCTTCGCTCCTCTCTTGTCTAAACCGCACAATGCTTATGAGTGACTGATGATATTTACATAGTCCGAGAGTTATTTTTACCCACAAAGGTGGCAGCCACACTGGCATTTGCACAGTGAAAAAGACAATATTTCAGTGAGGTCTGGTCTGTGTAGAAGAACGACATTGTCAGATGAAAATAATATTTGTCTCTCTATCTAGGAAGCTAATTTATTATCACACGAAAGACCTGAAAGTTGTTTTCCCAGCGCTCCAAAATCTCCTGGGCTTTTACGCAGCGCGAGCATTTCACAGCACCTCGCAGCTCTCGTGTTACACCAGAGGCGACAGTGTCTATTGATCATAGCATTTCAATTCTGTGTGAGTGCACCAGGAAAGATTTGCAGAACCACAGCTGGAGTTCACCAGCTGGCTGGTTCTTTTCTACAGAGACACGGCATTGAGGAAAAGCTGTTGATGTGATGACTTCTCTTCACCTCACAGAAGGAATGAAAAGCGACATTGAGACTTACAGCGAGACTGATGCGAAGGCCTTTCATCCGTGATATCATTGGGTCTGGTAGTGGAAAGTGCTGCTGATTCATAAAACCCTGTAAAACTAGTAATTCTTCTTTCTTCACACTAATTATTGGCCCTGCAGAACTACATCTAGTTCTGATTTACTGCCTGTCATCAAGCAAGTTAGCATGCTTGGTCCAAGTGTTTGATGACACTGATTTTTAACTCTGGAATTTTCTCATTATTATACGTAATTTAACAATAATGATTATTGTTGTGTATTCAGATGGCTAATTATAGATGTGCCAAACCATAGAGGTGTAAACATGGTATGCAGCACTTTTTAAAAAGCACTTGGAAGTTGCTTGCAATTTTTCATTCTGTCATCATATTAATATACTGTACATCTTGCTGTGCAAACAGTTGAGGAACTTATAATAGACAGATTTTTAAAAAGAATTGTCAAAAATTATGCAGCACAATTCAAAACAGATTTATGATGAATTGGCTATACAGCTTATTTTTATATTAAGGAATCACATGGCTGCATGTGAAAAAGTGGCTTGTAGTAATGAAGTAACAGCAACTTATTTCCCAGCTCCCCACATTTTAGCATCTTTCAGCTCATTGTTTTGTTTTGTTGGGGGGATTTTTTTTGGCCCACATCTTAATTTTTTTTTAGCTCTATCACACTGTTCAGATCAGCACTGTTTTCAGCAGGCAACTGTTTTCAGTGGACAAAAGGGTTAAAAACCCACTGTGCACTCTGTGCACTACCTGCCCAGCACAAAATAATAGCGTAAGTGAGTAGCTTAGCAGGTAAAGGGCCAGATATTTCCCCCAGGAGTTGGTAGAAGCAGAACGGAGCTATAAAAAGAGTAAATACTGGGCTCAGCATTTATCAAGTGGACACGAAAACTACTCCATATGAATGATAGTGTTGCTCTGTAACTAATGAATGTTTGACTAAGCCGTTTTATCTGATTTGGAAAAATAATGCATGGCTTCAATTAATTATTTCAGAAAGAAAGGGATTCCCAGCCATGATTTCTGTCTCAAGGTTGGGAAGCAACATCCACGTTCTTCATCATTAAACACAGGAGCCATTCAGAACCAACAGGATGTGGTTTGGAAGGAAGTCTGCCATGATGATGTCCTTGCAACCATTTATACTTGTACCTTTGAGCCAGCTTTCTTTGTGTTTACTCAGACCACAGGTTGTTCCATGCTCTGAAACTGGTGGATTGGATCCCTCACTCTGGTTACATTATCTGAAGAATTTTCATGTTTTTAAAGCCGCAACTTTAGCTCTAACCCGTGGTCATCTGTGTCTTATGATTTCCTCTTTAGCAGCAGTGTTGTGGTTGCCTGTTCAAGCGTTGATGCCCAAAGTTCTTGGGAGTTCTGCAGCTGTGCCCTGCTTTCTTCACAGTGTGGAAGAAAAAGTGTAAACGTTTATTTCCCTTTACTTTCTCTGCTTCTGCCTTGCTGCTGCTGTTTGCTCTCTCTACTCCTGCTCATGTACTTAATATGGTATCACAGCTTTATTTGTAGTTAAATTGACATGGCCTCTTTTATCTTCTATGTAATGTCTGTAATAGCTGTTCTTTTGTGATACCCTCCCTCTCCTGTTTGCCTTCTCCCTGATGGTCACAACAGACGAACATTTGCCTCTAATTGCTGTGCTCTCTCTCTCCCTCTCTCTTTTGCCTGATATCTCTGTCATTCCTTGGTTTTGTATTGTGTGAGATCAGCAAACACACTATTTCAGTAACACTCTGGACGAGCCTGCAGTGAAATCAAATGTGCACATGCACATACCCCCCCCCCCCACACACACACACACACACACACACACCACCACCACCACCATCAGATGGGCAAACACTATCTATGTACTCAGAGAATATGTGTGTGTGACAGAGAGTGTGTAGTGCTTGTTGGGGCACAGTCACAAAGTAATGAAGTTTTAAAATAACAGATGAGTATATGTGTCATGGCAGGCTGTATTTAGTGGAAGAGGTGTGTGTGTGTGTGTGTGTGTGTGTGTGTGTGTACTGGGGGGCTTTGTTCCTTGCAGCAGTTTTATCAGCAGCTCTGGTGACAGCCTGGTGGCAGGAGTTCAGCCTTAACATTCAGCTCCACTGACGGTCAGATTAAACGCCCTGCCGACAGATACATCCTTCAGTCTGCCTCTTAAACCAGACAGAAAACACACAATACCATACAGGAACATACATACAGGGAATATAATACTCAGGAACGGTGCAGTAATGACTGTTGGTTTGCCTGATATTACTCAACATAGTGTCATTCCCCAAACTATAATTTTTTTGAATTGGTGTTGAAAAAAGATCTTCTAATTTTAGTTTAAATCTTGCTCTCTACCACACTGATGAAAAGACTAACAGTTTATATCTATATTTATATACCAGAGACAAATTGTTGATTGGATTAAATGTTGTGCCAACTTTGTAGAGAGGAAGGGAGGCAGTCCACTGTTTCATGGATAATAGGCCTCCTGGGAAATTTTACATATAGAGAGGACAGTTATATACAGACCTTTATGTACAGTACTTGCAATAGCATGTCCATGTCTCTGGTTTCTACCAATCCTTGAGGAAAATATCTGGGTGGAACTGAGAATATGAAAAACGTGTGTTTTTCTATCTGCTGCTGAGAGCGTGGTGTGTGTAGTGGCATATGTGGTGTTTCCCTTTGAGTCGCCCACACTGATCCCCTGTACAGCACACAGCATCTACTGTAAAAACTACAAAAAGTAGTTTGAACTCACATGGCTGCCTACACCTTGTTGCGTCCAACATGCTCTGCATGTTCAAGATATTTGGTATTTTGCATTGCAAACAAACAAACAACAAACTAACAAACTAACCTTAACAGTGGGAGATGTACAGAGAGGTCAGTGATGCCTCTCGCTGCAGCGTGGGGATTGTGGGAAGATGAGAGGATCGGATTCCAGCATGTGCCTCAGTGCACACATGACATCCTCTCTCTGACATACTATCCTCAGTGGCCCATTCACTTTTTGAAACAAGCATGACAACATTGTCTTCCGTGTGCTTGTCATCCGACATGTGCTTGCGTGCTTGTTTGCGTGTAGGGGGTGCACGTGCTCTTGCATCACATGCCTGTGTGTGTGCATGTGCGTGTGAGCCTGTCTGGACGGGGTGGGGGGGGGGGGGGGGGGTCACATGGGTTCATGCACAGACCATAGAGCTCATGTAGTCTGATCTGATTTCCTCCCAGCTGGCTGATGTGGAACAGTAGCCCAGATGTTGCAGAGATTACTACTCTCTGCAGTGTTTTGGGGAAGGCTTCGAGAAATTCAGGAAAATAAACACAATGGGAGCTTGTATTGCACACAGGCCCACTCAATCAAGTCATGTCCACAGAAGAAAATCCCCATATTTCTATTTGGAGACAGTTTACAGATGACTAACAAGTCAACAGGTCTGCTGATGTCACCAGAGAGACTATCCACATGAGACTAAGGGCCACAGTCAGGATTTTGGAAACACGAGGTCAGGAGTCGAAATTCACCCCAGTAACCAAAACACCAAACAAATGACACTTTTTAAAAAAAATTTAACTGATCCAATCCATGTATTTATCTGTGTATATATCTTACATCTTTAATCTAACAACATCAGAATCAGTTTTGCTGGAATCCCCCTCCCCCCAAATTCTGAGCAATACTACCCACAACATGAACTAACTGTAGTATGCAGAAAGTCTTCATTTTCCAAAAGTGCCTGATTTTTCTCTTTTTTTACTCTGACTGGACGCATGCACAAGAGAGGTCAATTTTCTTTTTCTTTAATTAACTAACCCAAGTGTGTCTAACTATCCCCAGCTCTATAAAAAGAGGATTTGTAAAAGAAAACAGAGGTGCACATCAAAGAAGCAGACTTCATTCACATAATTTTATTTTAATAGATCTCTATCATATACATACAATACAATATGCTCAAGACAGATTTTATGGCACATCCATTTTTGTTGCACATGTTGCAGTCGCTGGTATTGCTGTGCGAGGCTACAGTAAAGTGACCATTTGAACCTGTTAGGTAGATACAGCAGGTGGTTTGACCTCAGTGGGTTAGAAATAAGGTTGCTACAGCAAAACACATGCACTGTCAAGTTATATATTGTATGCCACTAGGGTTGGGTCACACGTCCAGTTTCACAGACCGACACTTGAAGGGGTGGTGCAGTTATGCTCTAATGAAACCCCTTTGTTGTTTTTGTGTTGGAATACGCTACAACAGTGGCTACCGTGATCCTGGAAAGCTACGGGATGCACATGGTTTGAGTTCAACCCAGTAATTATTTTCTCTACCGTCGTTCATGGTCTGAGGTTCGTTTAAGAACTTGAAGAGCTGCCATTACATGTATGATAATTTTATGCCAGTGGAGGTTTTAAATCTGTTTTAATGTTCTTTTTCAGCAAACATGTTTCAAATTCTGGGTTCAACCAAAACCTTGAATATCCAGTAGGAGTGACTAATAATGGTGTATAAGGATCTAGTATTCAGGTTTCTACGGCAATACAACTTTACAGTCAATACAACAGGTATGGAGTACTGCGAGGAGGTTATTCACATTTGTACAAACGAGCGAGTGTGCGTTTTCTTTCTGCAGAGCACGTTTGAGATAGAAAAATAAAACAGTGATAGACTACAAAATACTGTGTGCCACCATCGTACTCAAGTGCTGCTGTCCACTATCACCCTTTTGTCCGTCTTCATCTTAATGAAAACACAGTCATAACTTATTTCTTTCAGTCAGAATTTTAAAAAAATGTTAAAATGATTGTCTCAAAAAATAATTTAAAACATGATATTTAAAAAAACACACCACCTAAGTACAACAAAAGACGATATGTAACATGATACTAAAACTCAACTCTCAGCTTTCCCTTTTATTAGCTTATTAGAGTGATGTAAGTGTGAACATTTTGTACATACAGTATCTACAAGTATGTGAGAGCAGGGATGTGAGCACCTCCCGTGGCTGTTTCCATTTTTAATGTCTCTTATTTAAACACCAGCAAGTTAAAATGTCCCCTCAGTGTCCCGTTTAATCTGCTCAAAGTGCTTCACGTACTTGGCGTGGCACCCAGCCTCCTCCATGGAGACTTTTTCTGTCTATAAATGTGCAAGTGTGGCATTTGGATTTTCTCCCAGTCATCCACCATGAGTGTTAAACAAAAGGAAGCAGCAATAAAAGTATAGATGATGATATGATGAACTCATGAGCCAGTAGTGGCATAACTGAAACAAATGGGACGTACGGGTGTGGGTGGAGGAGTGTGGAGTTGCAGCAGCTGACGGAGCACCCATCCGTGCTCTAGATGACCTGGCAGCAGCTGTGTGGGGTGGGGGTGCAGAGCAGACCCTCCTTGGGACTCCGGTGGATGTTGACAGACAGGGTCTTGTCGCTCAGTGGCATCTGCAGCACGCGGTTCTTCATGTTCCGGTGGTTCTCCCTGGCCAGGTCCAGTTCTCCCAGCCTCAGGGTGCCTGGGCATGGGCCCTCCAGCAGCGGGTCTGCCAGCACGTCCCCAGTGGGGGCTGTTGGTAAAGGTTCCCCCTAGGTGAAGGGCCACCCAGGAGCGAGACCTTATCCAGGCTACCGGTCGAGCCGCCCACGCACATCCTCCACATGGGACGATCTTGATTGTCCCCCCCAACACCCCCGCCACTGCCACCACCAACACCCCCTCCTCCCCCTGTCAGGTTGTGGAACTGAGAGCTCAGACACAGGCTCATCAGCTTCAGGCTTTCCACCAGGCCACTAGGAGCTTTGGCTGTGCCCTTGCCTTGGCCTGAACCTGATCCAGGACTGGTACAGTTGGAGGGACTACCCTGCCCTCCCCCCCTTTTCCCTCTATCTTCTTTCTTCCCTTGTCTCTCTTCACCATGTCCACCTACAACTGTTGTGTCTGGTATGTGGTTACCATCTGTGTCGTCATCACTAGTCTCTGAGCTGGGGGTGAAAGTGGCAACCGGTGCCATCACTGTTTTAGGTGATGACATCAGTGTTGATGGTGATGGTATTCGAGAGTTCAGACTGAGGCTCAGGCTGGGTTTGGGCAGACCGAGTCCGTGCAGCTCTCTCGTTTCCTCATCTTCATCATCCTCTTTATCCTCCTCATGGATCTGGTTTAGGACTGGAGCGCTCATACGTGATGTCAGCCTATTACCAGCAGAAGACATAGATGAAGAGGAGGCTTTGCAACGAAGCACCACCTGAGCAGGCAGTGTAGAGGGGGACAAACACTTGTCTTCCTCCCCGTCTTCCTCTTCATCCTCTTCCACACTAAAAAGACTGGGACTACGGGGTTTACAAGGGCCCACTGACACCAGAGAGACCAGTCTGATTGGGTTGGAGTGGGGCTTTGCCAGAGGCCTGAGCCCCCTTGGTTCTTGGTTCTGTCGTGCAGGCGGCTGCTGGCTGGATGATGGACTATGGTATTCCTGCCGCTGGGTGAGGTCCAACAGAGCTGTCTTGGGCCTCGGGCCTTTGTGGAGGCTCTCAGCACTGCGGGCAGGGGACTGTGGCCCCCCAGGGTGGGAGATAGCCGGACCCCCCAACCCATCACTGACATCCTGGTGAACATCCACTCTTGTGGGCCAGGACTGCCTATGAAGGTTGAAATGCACAGAAGACACACAAATTAGGTTTTAGCTGTATTTATATTACAAAAACATTTTGGTTGTACTTAGTAAAAAAATATTAAAGAAAAAGCACGTGGGAAACCTACTTTTTTGCTGTCTATTCAAGAGTTAAATGGGAATATCAATATAACTATGTAGAAGGGAACTGGAATCAGGATGTGTTTATCTTAGCTTAGCACAAAGATTGGAGGTAGGAAGGAACAGCCAGCCTGGTTCTGTGCAGGGTTGAAGAATACAGCTACCAACTCCGCTACATCTCACTAATTAGCACATTGTATCACCCAGAGATAATGAGCAAATGACTCCACAAACTCTGTTTGTACATTTGTCCCTATAGACATATTAAACAGACAAGATTAACTGGGTGCATTTGTCAGCTTCAGAGATACTAACAGAGGTGGCTTTGAACTTTGGGAAAAGAGTCGAGCTAGTTGTTTTCCCATGTTTCTTGTATTAATGTTAAATTAAGATAAATTACACTGCTGGCTGTATAGCTTTGTATTCACTGTATAAACATAAGACAGATATAAACCTTTTAATCCAACTCGCTGAACTGTTCCTTTTACCAAAAGTAATATATTTTGTGTATTCAAATATATGCTACATTTGAACAAGACCATTACATGTGAATATTTAATTCTGTCTGAGTTGTTAAATTTTAAGATACATCTCTTTCCTACACCCATTGCAAAACTGAGTCTACTGAAGTGGCCACATTACACATTAGCATTCCATACACAGTCAAACACTTTACATGGCTGAGAGAATGAGAAAATGATCTGCATCAGTTGAAAACTAAATTTGCGTGATGCAAACACATAAGCAACTGCTACTGCTATTGACTTGTGTCGCTATATATATATATATATATATATATATTTTTGGTGGTACATCCTGACAATGTTGCTGATCTGCAACTTCTATTCTATTTGGAGTCTGTCCTTCATTCTGGGCTGAAAAAGGCTTGATATGTCCATCTGCTGTCAAATTTGTATTTCAGGAGGTTGACAGTGCACAGCACTGCAGAGGCAGCAGTGCATATGTCAACAAATATTTGTGTGTGCATGTGTGTGCTTATAGATCCATCTCTGTGAAGACCAGGCTTTTTTTGACTGCTTGAGGGGTTAGGGTCACACAGGGTACCTGAACTGGGCCTTGCTGGGGCTGGGTGACCGCGTCTGGCTGTGTTGCTCCTTTTCCTGCCTCTCCCTCAGCATCCTCTCGGCCAGTAAGAAGTAGGTAGCTGTGATGTGGTTATACTGATTAGACTCCAGAGCCCTGAGACGATGGAGAGAGAAATCAGTTTGAATTCCAAAACACACACAAGTACATGTGCACAATGCACACATGCACCTTCATGTCAACAAGCTGATCAGAAAACCCTGACCGTGACTCAAAAAGGAGTGACAGGGTGGAGATTTTATTTGACATGGCAACAGCTGAAGTTGGATTGCCTGATTGTAGTTAACGGCAATTAATCTGTAGATGACATTCAGTTAAGATTGAGTTGGGCTACTGAGCCATGGCAAATTTTGGAAGATTACAGGGGCTGCTGTTAATTTATGCATGTATGTGCGACAGTGGGACACATACTCAGTAATGGTGTCTCGGTCTGCGATACCCCCCAGCACCATGCACTGAATGATGGAGCCGTGCTCCTCCTCCGACAAACTGCGATGGGACACCAGAGGAGTGGACAGCTTGGTGGCCGGGGAGGGGTCCACACCTTGGAGCCATTCGTGGGCCTCGATCTGTTCTAGGGTCGCTCGTTTCTTGGGGTCCCTCTGCAGCATATGGCCTATTAGACTAGAGGGAGTCACAGTGGAGATTAGTATTATGGTCAGTACTGTAAAAAATATATAACAACTTGCCATCTTAAATGCTGTTGTTTGTCTTTGCTTTGAAACCTGGCTAACTCCTTCACACTTCACACAAAGTAGGAAGAAATGTTGTTACCTCAAGGTGCAAACAAACACCACAGGAACCAGGTTATGTACCAGTATTTGAAGCACTGTGTGTACAAGTCATCATAAACTTATGATGTCAAATACCACTGAGTTTTCAAAGCTGCAGCCAATCCAATTGTATCCAGAACCTATTTTGCCCTCCTCTGCATCGACGCATCGTCTAACCCTCACAATGTTAAAAATAGAGGGATGATTTTAAAGGGTGCATTAGACACACTTAGCGCTGCATCTTACGGTGGTGCAGCCGACTGCAGCAGTGAGCGAAAGCAGGACAACGAGGAGCAGCAGAAGAGAGGCCGCTCCTCTCTCTTCGCTCTTTTCTTCACACATCTATAAACATGAAATATGCAGCACCTGCAGAGTGCTCTGTCCATCTGTCTGGGGATGTGTGCGTGTGTGTTACTCACTCGCTGCATGCATGGGAGATGTGCGGAGGCACTGTGTATTTACAGTCCATGATCATGGTGAGCGTTTCGCTGTCGTTGGCCTCCTGGAAGGGGGGCTGACCACAGACCAGCATGAACAGGATTACCCCCAGACTCCATATATCTGCAGAGACACAGGGAGAATGCTATTTGTTCAAATAAAAAACAAAAGTAAGGATAATATGAGCACAGCGAGGGAATCTTTTTGAGGAAGATGACCACAGACATGATAAAAACAAGGATGACAGACCAACAGAGTAAAGTATGTATGTCCTTTTTGCTTAGTGACCTGGATAGAAAAAACACGAGCCGAATCAAATTTGATCACAGACATTTACATAAACATACACTCGCTTAGGACACATCTGTTTAACCAAGGATGAGGCTCTGCACTGCTGCCTGCCGCCAGCATCATGCTCACACATGAACACGCATGCATGCACACCTACACACACACACACACACACACACAGTCCTGGGAAAGTGGGTTAACGTGTTCATCCCTCAAAGCTTCATACAAATGATAATTTTATGGAACAGTTCCCTGGGTCCGATTAGCCATTTTCAAAAGAACGACTTTTTGCTCCGGGCTTTCGCCGCCGCTCTGGTCAGCAGGATGGTCCACTGACACACATCCTGCAGTCATGTACTGACTGTGAACAGAGAGACAGTAGCGTAAAAGCACATGGTTCAGTATGTTGAGCCTTTTTTTCACAAGCACTTTTGAAAAAGATTTGGGGGCTTGTAAATAGTGAAATATGAAATGATACAGTAGGAAAATGAAATAGTACGCTATTTCTTAATTCAGTTGATTTACGATATCCCACTTCTGCTTATTCATTATTCAGTTAATTCTAAATAAATCTAAAAATATTTTTTGTGTTTTTATAGCAAAATTCCCTTTCTCTTCCTGTTAACACTTAAATATTTTGATAATTAACTTTGAACTTGTAGGTTTCTAGATATAATATAAAATCTATATATAATCTCTCTCTCTCTCTCTCTCATATATATATATATATATATATATATATATATATATATATGTATGTATGTGACCCCGTGCATCATATAAAACCCTGATTGACCATTACTTGACCTTTTCTGAACTGACTGTGATTAAGGTCCAATTTATCCAAGTCACCCAAACCCCATGATCTAACAACGTGGGGGGGTGAAATTTAGGTACAAAAAACTAGTTCCATAAGGTTTCACTCAGCATTACCATTAATGCACCACTCAACAACATCATGATCATTTTGGTCTGTTTTTAAGGTTGAAACAATTCTGAACAAATGAATCTGGCTCTTTAGCTGACGTGCTGATGAGAGTAGTGAGATCAAACTAAAACCATAAAGCTACATGCTGTAATATCCAAACGATATGTTGAAAGCCCTAAAAAGATGCTAAATTGCTCTGAAGAGCTGAGGGGAACTGAAGAGTTCTCTGTGGTTTGTATGTTGCTTGAATGTTAATCATAATTATAATACCTTGTAGATTGTTCTGTCATGGAGGTTAAAGTTGTCAAGTCAAATACTCAGCTTTATTTATACTATAATTTCATGCTTTTTTAAAAACACAACAGAGAACTGTACCATGACTTCTTGTTACAGATGTATCAATTATTACCTGAACAGACCCTGCACTCATTTATCTTCTGTTCGGTACACTAGAGACTTATTCCACCAAAAAAGGTGGTAAACTGAGCTGAAGTGGGTTTATCGGTCCAAACAACCCTGGTGATGTGCGTTCATATTTCTTCATCTCACGTCATTTTGCCTGGATACGCTGGAAATTTCAATCTGGTAAAGTAAATGCGCACGTTTACTGTGGGTGGTGAGTATTTATTGCTCTGAGGCTGTGAAGGAGCGTCTCATGCTGCTGATGGAGGGAGCAAACACTGCTGCAGTCCCCGCCACCATCTTACCCCTAGCCAACGTATCCTAGCAACCATGACCCTGCTCCCTCATTACTTGCGTCAGCGGGCCACCAAACTTCCTTCCTCAAGAACTTTATTTATAAACCAGATGGCTGACACATCTCTGGATGAACACCGTTCAAGTCGCTTCACATTAGCATCACTTGTGCTAACGACGGCGGCTACTTAGCGCTGACAGCTGGGAGTGTAAACATCCAATTGTTTCCCTGAGAAATCCAACAACCGCTCCCTTGTGTCTTGACACTGTCAACCCCAAGGCTGAGTAGGCCAAGTTCAGTATCCTGTCCTGCTGATCATTATGCAAACACATTTTTCTAAAAAAAAAAAACCACCTTCCCATTTGTGCATGTTCATCATGCACATATACTGTATGATCTGAATTATGCATGGGCGCAGGATACAGTCTTTGTAACTGCTATTAGGTGAGTTAATTTTTTTTAAGTGCAGCTTGTGCTTCTTGAAGAGGAAGCAGAAATCTATATTTAACTTTCCATTTACTGGAGACAAAAAGGAGGGAGCCCACACGGCATAACACCAAAAGGCACAAAAAGGAGGCATCTTTTCATAGCACTTATTAGTCGATCGTCTGTTCCCAAAAATGCACAAACATTTCTGTCCTTAATATTCATTTTATACAATCACTGTTTGCCTTCAACCATTTATTTCTCAGAGGCTGGAGTCTCCACTGTGAATGATTGTCCCTTACAGTGCCCAAAACAAGTCATGCTCATTTCACTACATTCACAAGACCACTTAATTAGAGCTGAAACCAATATCAGATTAAATGATAAATCGATTGACAGAATTTGCAACTTTTAAAATTATATTATTTAATTATAATGTTTAAGTAATTTTTAGGCAAAAGTGCCAAAAAATGTCACCACTTTTGACCTCTCTAATTTGCACGTCCAATGCAAGGAGAGAGTGGTGAAGAAGTCAAATTTGGGAAATGCACCTTGCATGAATAAATACATGTCTTTTTCTTTGCTGTTTTTTTGCAGTTTGGAGTGTTCAGCTCGCTGTTAATTGGCTCTTTCTGTACGCTCTATAGGACTGACTGGCGGTGCAACATTCTCCTCTCCATTTTGGCTCTTTTTTCATCTCAAATTATTTTCAGCACTTCCTCCAAAGAGCAACAAACTCCAATCAGGCCCAACTTGAGAGTGCTGAGCGAGCGAGGACGGCCTCTTATCTCTGCAATAAACTGGGCTGGCCGCCACCTGGCACGTCACCAACTAAACTCAGCACCATGCAGACTGTCAGCAGGTACCTTGGCAGCAGTGTAATCCCAGGCCAGGTTACCTCAAAGCCCCCGACGTCAGGACTCCTGGCCTGAATTCAGCCTGTTTCACATCAAACTGCACTTCTGACAGAATCACACAATACTCAATCCCGGCTGGGTGGATAATCCCCGCAATCAAAACATCATCATCACAGCTGAATGAACAACAGCGCACATGCAGTATTCACACTCCAAAGGACAGAACACACACGACCTGAAAATGTCCTCAAACGTTCGATTTGCCATGTGGTTCAGACAGGTGTTACAGGGCAGGTGACCTCACAGCTGCAGCGACTCACACGATCATACAAAAACACGCATAACGTCAAATACGAGGGGGCTGTTATTACTTCATTTTCAATATGTGGGAGCTGCTCATCTGCTTGACACAAAAGAGGGCGAGAGGTAGTGAAAGCAGCAAGGAGAAAATAGCCACTGCAAATTCACTCAGTCAGAAAAAGAGAGAATGCTTCTCTCTTGCTCCTGCATTCTTTTTTTCCTCCCTTGCTCTGACGCAGGGGGAGACAGAGGGACTATTGATGCTTTTCTTGCTCTGTCTGTTTTCCTCTTGTCAATTGCTTCACATTTCTTTTTTCCATCTTTCACCCCCCAAACGGCATGCTTTGATTTAATTTCTTTTCCATTACAATTTAATTTAACATCGAATCTGTGGCTCAGCAAGGATTTGGATCACCATCGATGGGAAAGACAGAGGGGTGGTGGTGACGCTGACGGTGTGGCTGCTTGAGGTGCGTGTATGCAGCAACCGCAGGAGAAGAGAGTGCTGAGGAAACCAATTTCAGCTTGATCTGATATCAGATTTTATTATATACAGAAAGGCTGTGACTGTCAATGAAACTAAACCACAGACAGAAATAAACACAAAGTGTAGGATGGCAATTCTCTGGATTAAGTTATCATCCAGTTTCCTAACTGACACATTCAGAACTATTCGTCTCCTTCTATCAGCTGGCTGATAAAGCTGCGAGTGTGTCAAGTTGTCTGCAAGGTCCATCCAAAGTACTGTAGGTTATATAGTATGGTCAAAGTGCAGGCAGAGCTATCAGTAGGTCATACTGTTAGAGAGAGTGCGTAAATATGAAAGCATCAGTTAACCAGGCTGATATACAGTGGAGGACAGCATGTACCATGTTCTGCTGCTGGGAACACACACTGGACTATAGACTGAGACAGTGTCCCACTCCAGTAAAGTAAAAGTTGCATTAACTGTCTGACACTGATTAATCAGCATATCTCCTCACTGAGAGCTCACTGTCAGTTCTTCAGACTTACCCACAGCAGGAGCGTCATACTCATCCCCCAGCAGTATTTCAGGGGCAGAGTAGGCCAATGAGCCGCAGGAGGTGTTGAGTTTTTTCCCGGGCTGAAAGCGGTTGCTGAAGCCGAAGTCGGTAAGCTTGACGACGCCCTGCTTCTCGAAGAACACCACGTTTTCTGGCTTCAGGTCCCTGTGCACTACGTGTAGCCGGTGGCAGTAGGAGATGGCGTGAACAATTTGGGCAAAGTAACACTTTGCCACCTGGAGAAAGACAGAGAGAAAGGGTAGCAAGCCATGTCAGTGCATGTCTGTATCATAATTCTTTCAGTTATGTCAGAATTTACTGTTTTGGTTCAGTCTGTCAGTCCGTGGCAGGCTACTGTTTTCAACAAATAGATATCTAAAAGCTCCTCGTTCTCTTTCAACCCAGCACCAACGAGCACACAGTGACAATCAGCAACTAGCTAGTAATTCCTAGAGATTTTAAATTCGGTGATCCTTGTCGATTTCAAGGAGAATTCATAGTAATATGACACTTCATTGATCTTCTTCCTCTTGCCTCACATCGAGGTCCAAGTTCAGGTGCAGTTATGAAAGAGCACTTCTGGAGATAAAGGTTAAGGACACTGCTGCAGGGAGGGTGAACCGTTATCTGCCAGCTGAAAGACTGAGTGACCCCGCTGTCCACAGTCCCGCTCACCTCTTCACTGAGTCCTCCATCGTGCTTCATGATGCAGTCGTACATGTCCCCCCCGTCTCCAAGCTCCAGGATGAGGTAGAGCTTTGTTGCCGTGTCGATGACCTCGTAGAGGCGCACCACGTTGGGGTGCTGCACCATCTTCATGCATCTCACCTCCTGGAAAAGGTGACCCCGCGCCACTGGGTCCAGCTTAGTCTTATCTATCACCTTTACGGCAACCTGGAAGAGTGACAAAGTAAGAAAAGCAGAAGTGATGATGGGACATCTTTCCCAATCTACAACTACTAGTAGAGAGCCTGGAGTAGATGCTTTTGGATTAAAATGACTAATTGCTGGTGTTCAGTGCCAAAAATCAAGGTAATTTAATGGTCATCAAGCAAAACAATAGTAAAAGTAAATAATAAAAGTATTTATAGCTTAGTCTGTGAGGATTCAAAGACATTGAGAAACAACATTAAGACTCCTGTGTGATGGTAAATAATTCACAAAAGCCAAAATTAACCCCACGTTTTGGCAAGTCAGTCCACTAGAAACTTACTCAATTCTCTGTAAGTATTACAAGTTATCCCTCTTGGTATTCATTTTTAAGGGTGAGGCTGAAAGTTTCAACAGCATGTTGAAACTGACGCGATAAATACACGGAAATTCCTCTGCAGGCATTAAAGCGCTGCACTTGCATGCGCAGACATGACCAAGCATACCTTTTCCCCAGTGAATACGTGTCGAGCCAGTTTGACCACGGCAAAGTGCCCACGGCCCAAGGTCTTGTCCAGGTCATACAGCCCGGCGATCTTCCCATCGTGATGTCGTTTGAGCCCCGCCATGGCTGCTGCTGAACGGGGAGAAAGGAGCTGCCTTCTGTCGCCTGCCGGTGCTTGGTCAGTTCTCCATCCCCTCCTGAGTAAGGGGGACGTCAGGGGAGGTTCGGTAGGTTGTAGACCAGCAGTGGGTCTTCTTGAGGTAGCTTCAGGGATTTGAGGTTAAGCTCCCCTGCTGGTTGGTGACGGCAGATGCTCACAGAGCTTGGTCCCGCTGCGCTGCCAGGGCTCTGCTCAATTCAGTCCCATCTTCTTGATCTGAAGGATCATGAATGATACAGCAGGGAATTAAAATTCACCATTTCATATAGACAATAAAACACTTCAATGAACCTGTACAATAAACTGAGTCACTGCTTTGGAGCGAATCCTGCTAAACCCTGAGTCATGGAGCTGTCTGATGAACTGCAATCCCCAAGACAGACGACAACAATTAGTGTTCTTTTTTGGCACCAGTTGGAGGAAAGAGAGAGAGCTCCAAGTGCTGACAGCAAGGAAAAGTAACACGTGCGGGCACATTTTCAACAGAATCGTTTAACAATTCAATTAGTTTGAACTGTGGAATCAAAGACTTCCCGTCTTCATTTAATACTCCATTGAAAAATAATCAAGACCACGAGTTTACAGCCACGCTAGCATCTGTTTGAGGCTGCATCTAGTGCCAGTTTGAGGAAGGACAGCTGCTAGCCGCCAGGTTGCTAGCATGACATATAGTATATAGCATATCATATAACGAAATAATCCGTTATACATGTGAAATCAAACACATGAAAAAGTTTCTAATCTTCATATACTACTGAGATTAAACAAAAACTAGTGGTTAGTACTAGTAGTTCCTAGTGTATAACTTGTGTATAAAGCAACACCCTACATCAAAAACATTAGTTACTGAGGCTCAAACGAACCCCTATGTTATTAGTAATTAATTGGTTGTATATTTATCCCCATTAAGTGATTATAGTTCTTACAACCCGAGCTGATGTCTTGATGTCTTGTTTTTTCAGACCACCAGTCCAAAACCAAGATATTTGATATAGAGTTATATAAAATCATTGTAAATCCTCACACTTGAGAACCTGTAACCAGCACGTATCTTGCCAGTCTGTATTACTTAAACGATTGCTGATTCATTTTCTCAGTCTGTAAATCAATCAATATCTAGTTAATACATACATTGTTTTTCACATTATACTGTCCAGTGGTTCTCTGCTACATTTAGATTTTTTCATAACTCAAGTTAGTTAACATTTTTCTGACAAAAATGTACTATGTCTACACCTCAAATGCTGTACTCAAGTCTGACCCTCCATTCTTGTTCACCGGAAGCTATAGTTGTCAAACGGTATTTTGCTACACAACCCTGATTACGAAACACTGCCTCCAGGGGAGGAATGGCATTCCTCTTCCAAGAATGTACCTGCGTGCCAAGAGCACAGAGATGGCAAAAAACACACAATGTACAAGCGTAGAACATTCCATAGAGGTGAGAGGTGATCTCCGCCTAGGTGTGTCCCACTCACCTGGATTCTCAGAAACAACAGGAAAGCAAATAACCGTTGCCAGGGAACACACCTACCTACCCAACTAGGTAGAGTAAGATGAAAAAAGAACACCAGCTGTCTGTGGTTGCTTAAATGTAACTATGAAAGCCTAAGGAGCCCATTGGGGTTTTGAGGTGATTCTCAGTTGAAGCTTTGCACCTGTGAGAAAAGAATGAGTCATTTTTCTCATAATAGGAGGCTGACATCTCTATCTGTCTCTGCTCTGTCTCGCTCTCTCTCGCACACTCAGACACAAAATTCATCTCGACTGTGCTGAGCTTTTCGCCTCACAGACACTGACAACACGTAGGTGTTGAAGTTTCAGAAAACCGAAGCCATGAAAGGAGACACTCACGCACATGCGCACGCTCGTGGCGGCTTTCATGTGCGCGCACACATTCCCAGACACACACACACACACACACACACACACACGTCCAGCTCTGACATGCTAGTCAGGCCGACAAGACAGGGCAGCTCAGGTGAGACTAGCGTGGGCTGTAGTTGTGATGACGAGCCGGTGTGTTGGCCTCAGTCAATCCAGGGTATTAGCATTGCGGCAAATGATCCACTAGTCTAAAACTAAACCTCTTATAGAGTGTGCGTAATCACTTGATCAGTTTAAAGCAGGTGATGCATCACACACCAGATGATGAAATGCACTTATTGTGAAATGCAGTTTGGTATTTTAATTAAAATGCCAGCCAAGCATCTAGTTTTGGCATGTATGGCAGCCTCCGCTTATAGTGCAGCTTGACCCCTTTGTCTTTCTGATTAAAATTAGAAAACCAAGGTAAAAGCCTTTCAGATGTCTGATGCCGGACATGTATGCTTATGCATATTGACTTACAAGGTGATAGGGCGCATGTGTGCACGCACAAAAAGCATACAGACTCACATATGAGGTCAAGGACCTGTTACGATAGATGCTACACTCTCATAGCCTGTGAGATTCAATATATGAACTGGGCATTATCCCATCTGTGGTCTTCTAGGGCATTTGATAAAGATACTATCAGCATATGAAAGGAACTTAGTTCACAAGCCAACACATTACCTATGGCAATCTATTTAAGGTCCAGCATTGTTCAGGTACCAAGACTTGGTGGCTAGTTGTGCTATAATGGCAACTTAAAACAAAGTGATGTCTACTTGTTCCCCCATCACCGATTGGATATGTCTAACAGTTGTGACAGGTTCAACCAGAGATTTTAACGATTTTATAGCTTCTTTCGTTTGAGGTTGTTTTTTAAAGCCTAAAATTATAGCACAAAAGGCAAAGAATAGAGGATTGAATTTGAGTCATTTTTCTCTGCCATATGCTAGAAGACATGCTACTAGAACACAGTACAAGTATGATAAAAGTATGCATCACTGGAAGATCATTATAGTGACACAACAGGAGTTACAGCTGCACCTCAAAGTGCTATGTTCTCTTACAAATAATCTGGAAATATTATGGTAACTTTTCATTGGGATTCAGTATTCTTATTTTTACACACTCAATCTGTGCAGCACTGAGGGATGGCCTATGCATGCACAAAGAATGCAATAACATAACTACATTTCATCAGTGCTGTAGCATACTGTACACTACATTATCTTATCTGTGTGAGGTTATTGTAGGATTATGTCAAATATGACATCAATGAGTCACTCTAAACTCACTACAGGGAAGTACAAGAGAAGACCGAGTCCCGAGTTTTGTCTCATAGGAGTATTAGTACCATCATGTATTGGACAAATATACATAATATCACTTACTACATTTTCAACTAAATGGAAATCAAAGGAGTGCTGTGTTCAAGCTGTCCAATGAGCATCCCACACTGTTGTAGTTATATTTTCACGGTATAGGTGCTACTGCCCATATGGGACCCACCTCCACCTAACACCTCTACTCTGTCAACATGCCTGCTGGCTGCATCCACAATAACATGACAGTGCAGACCAGCCTGCGCCAACAGCACACATATGAAGGCTGTGAAAACACGGGCAGCATGCTAAAATGCGCCCCGAGGATATGCATTAAAGGAAAAGTCCCCAGGAGCCTAGCGAACTTGACACATATTACTATACGGGCCCACACCGTCAGCCTGCATGCACTATACCAGTCCCACTTACCACGGAGGGATCTGAGGCAGCGCCTGCCGTCCAATCTGTACCCCCTCAAACTGCGGAAGAGTGCGGGGCTTAGGGCGGTGAGCTGCGGGGCTTCAGCGAGGCGGAAATCCACCGAGGTTTACTTTGACACCCGGTAACGACTGACTGCGGAGCGGCCGTAGATTATTCCGAAGAGTCCCCGTGTAAATCTGTCACACTGTCAACTCAACCGCTCTCTTTTCCCTCCCCCTCGCTCTCCTGCGCCTTCAGCTGCGTCAAGCGGACGCATCTGACAGCGGATACAAGAAGTTTGCCTTCAAAGTAAAATCAAATAACGCCACTACACAAGTTTGAGAGACGAGCTATAAAAAGCCACTCTTAAATCGACGATTTATTAAAGGCACCTGTTTAAACATATGAGTCATATTAGAATATGAATTAATGTCATGGATCTGTTTTGTGATATTTTATATAAAATATGCGCTTTTGCTTTGGATTTTGGATAGCGTGTTATGGAAAACTAGCATTATCATTATTATTGTTGTATCTTCCTCCTCTTCTTACGGTTCGCTACGCGACGTAAAATATGGCCGCTTTGTACATTAAGCTATTATTCTGAAGAAAAAACTCGTCCCTTTTCCGGTAGTATTACAGCCGAATGACAACTCTATCATCATTGCGCTTCGGCACCATTCATCTTTGACGTCAGAACTACGCTCAGAGAGAAGCGTGTTTATCGGGGCCTCATGAAAATAGCACGAGATGCACTTTATGTTATTTCTCGTTGCTTTGCGGTGTGTTTATGTTTGGGCCACAGAAGAACGGAGAATTAGTATTTATTACGTGGCTCAGGCCACAGAAGAACAACGGGTCACTATCAGATCTTACACTTAATATATAAACCCAAGCGAGCTGTCAGTCACCACTGACCCATCCTCAGCCTCTATTTCTCAGGCTGCCAGGGAGGAATCGAATGCCCGTTGTGTGTGTGTGTGTGTGTGTGTGTGTGTGTGTGTGTGTGTGTGTGTGTGTGTTGGCATTAACTGTACTGTACGTCCCTGTTCTCTCCTCTGAACCAGCTGGGTAATGTTCAAGTGTGTCGTTATGTAATATTTATACAGGCTCCTCTCTGAGATTTGAAGTAGGACCTGTTTGGCTGGTGACCGGGCTGTCTGCAGGGACTCTGCTGAGTGATGTTTCTATGATCATGTGTTCCAAGTGAAGGCCACCGGTGCCGCGCAGCACTGCGTGGTGGCGTGCTTGACACCTGTTCAGTTTGGTAATTATTCATCGGCTCGCATCACCACATCCTGGCAGCAAACAGCTTGCACGAGCATTTGTTTTATCCGGGATAAAAGCGTTTGCATTCAAATCTACCTACAGACATCTGAGAGTTTTTTGGGTTTTTTTTTACCATGGTTTTTCTAATTTTAATCAGAAAGACAAAGGGGTCAAGATGCACTACAAGCGGAGGCTGCCATCTAGTGGATAAATGGGTAAAGGGTTTTGGGCACAGCAAAGAGAACAAATAGCCATCACAATTTTCTTTCCTTTGCTTTATATAGAAATTTCCTATCCTATCCTCTATAAAATAATTACACTCTTGCTTAGTAGTTTTGTGGACTCTAAATCAATCCGTAATCGTAATCAAATATGGAGGCCAAGACTAGTTAATGAAATGTCAAGCTGGAAGTACACAATATTTCCATATGGAAGTTTCAGTGATGTCTGAAGGTCAGCCACCAACTGGCAGAAAAGTAAAACTCAGTGTACTTTAAAAACATTTTTTTTCATTTAGAATTTAATAGCACCTAATGAAAAATGTTGCAAAGTGATGTTTGAAAACAAACCAGATTATAATACATTTGTAATATTATAGGGTCATGGTAAGGAACAAACACATTCACACCCCTCTGCCTGAGTTTATTTCACCTTTACCATTCCTATGTTTTAACTGAATATCAACCGATATGACGCATTCTTTGGCTTCATGGTTGTGGGACTGTGCAACAATTAAAATCACTGTTATGTGTTTGAAACAAGCTGCTCACTAAAAATGCGTCACCAGAGAGCAAGCTGAGGAACACTCAGAAGTGAAAGAATCTAACTGAGCTCCGACATGTTTTGTATGGGCACAGGAAATGAGAGAAGACACAGATGAACAACTGAACAGGAAATTTATTTTGAGAGAACTGTTCACTTCTTTGCAGCCTCCTTCTGGAGCTTCTTCACCTCATGCTTGATGATTTTGTTCCTCTGCAGAAGCAAAACAGAAGGAGGGCATTCATTAAAAATACTCAACGACGGCAGCAGTGTCACACAGACTAATGGGACATTTTAAACTCGAGCGTCGGTGGGTGTTAAATCAAACTGCAGTTTGGGAATTCACTTCTCATTTGACCGCCAAAGAGTGAGCAGCGACAATGGCACTAGCCATCACCAATGCTTGCTCACTGGCACTTAACTTTATTAGCTGGAGCCGTTTAGTCAGCAATCTGTGAAAAAGCACCATTCAGCACAGCTGTAGCCAACAGCAGTGCAAGTTCACAGTCGACGTTATGTTTGAGAGCTGGACTCATTAAACCATGATAAACCATCACATGAGGTGGATATGGACTACAATATGTCAACACAACTTCCATATTCAAATATTAACATGGGAGGAAGATGTACAATAGATTGCGGGGAGTATGTTTTGGACAGAAATCAATTATTCATGTGGACATGGAGGACATCTTGGTTGGTGCTTCCTTGTTTAATGCAAACAAAGCCAAGCTGTCAATTCTTAAGAATTCTTATAGCATTAATATCAATACGGAAGATGAGCAAACATGCTGATAACTATTTCAATATGGTAAAGAAATGTGCAACATATTTGCTGAGCAGGAATACACAAGTCATTTTCAGTACTTTTCTTAATTTAAAATAAAAATAGCAAGGCATCCTCACAGAGGCTCTGAAAATAAGATGTTTGTTTGGATTAAACAACACACTCAGCTTTCGTTACTCAGTTGGCTAACTGATCTCGTATGGATTTAAACGCCTGAACAGCTGATGTGTGTTTTGTTTTTGTTTTTTTGCACTTACCATTCTCTTGGCCTTCATCACCTTGTAGCGGTCAAAGTCAGACATTTTGGCCCTCTGCAAAGGCAACCAAGAAGTAAAGGTCAGCGATATAACCCGAGCAGCTCCGTTTGGGTATTCTGGTGTACAGCATTGGTGTGCAAGCCGAAATGTGGAGAACGCCACTTAAAACGGAGCGTAAGCAACAACACAGAGTCTGTCCCACGGTCGTTATACATGCCAGATGTGGTATAATTGTATCAAGGCATAGTTTAACTGAGTTCAAAATGAATCAAGATGTGATCCTCACTGAGGCGGTTGACTGTAATTACTTCACATTTTTATGTGAAAGATGTGTTCAGCAGGTCAAAGCTTCCTTTGACATTTGAGGCAGTATTTCACACAACATGGATCATGGACTATCAGGACCTTTCAGGCTCAAAACCCACCACTGAAGTGGTCAGGTCAGGAGTGCAAACATCTTCTTATGATGGGGGGGGCAACTGTGTTATGTCCTCAATAATAATACTATTACTTCATGCTATGGAAACCATAAAAAAATGCAAAAGCTGCCAATGCTAAAATAGTGAAACTATTATCTATGCCCTGCTAATATTAAAGCTTCTTAATATGCTGACAATGACCAGAAGCAGAGACGTAGCCTTTACCTTCTGTCTTGCCTCGATCTTCTTGGCCCAGTTGCTTTGTTCCCACTTCTCGTTGACTTGGGCCTTCTCCCAGGCTCTCTTCACAAATTTCTGGCGGGCACTGTGAACCACAACATACAGTAAGACTGATAGCAGAGTCACACATTGATACTTCGTGTTGCATGTTGCCCCTTTACTCAAATATTTCTCGAACGATTACAACAAAAAGACTTGTGTTGTGAATGGCATTCAAAGTTCACATTCAAAGCTGGCCCTGCATTATTAGCTTGACACTAAAACACAAGAGTTGTTGCATTCAAGGGGGGGTCACGTTGGATGCATGTGTGTACATGCATTGTGTTTAAAAACAACAAAAATAAACTTCAAAATCGAAATGTTTGCAAATAAGATATTTAAGTGCACTGAATTAAACTAAACTGACATCAGACCTTCAGCAGGACCTGGCCACAGTTCCCACTCACCTGTGAGGTACTTTGATGACATAATCTGTGAGCTGCATGCACTTGAAGGGCATGGCTTGCCTCTTCACTCCTGTGCAGGGACCATCAACAAGAGCCTGGAGAACACAGAGACGCAAAAACCAATCACTATGAGTAAGTCCACAGCAAGGCTGACGCAGATCCATCCAGTGTCCCATCAGCGCTCACCCTGTTTTGGTCGATGACATCTACGATGGCCACCAGCTTGCCAGCATGGGGTCCGAAAGAGACGTAGGCAACACGGCCGATCTCAACGAAGCGTTTGAACACCTGCGAAAAAGACACCGGACAACAGCACATCGGAAATGACTGACACGGTAAATGGAGGCAGGAAGACGCACAACACAACTTAGTTTCTTTATCTGTGGCAACCCGACAGTGCGGGAGAACTACCTGGCCTGTGGCACGGCACGGGGCTACACACGACTAGCTAACAGAGGTTAGCTTATGTTTCTACTAACCAATTCACACAACGGGACCACAATGGCAAGTAGGCATATAATGTATTCAAAAGGAAGAATGTCGTGACGGCACTACTTGGGCTAGTGTTGTAGAGAACAGACAAGCGAAACGGGGTTTGCTTCACCGACCAGTGCTCGGCCCTCTCAGCACGAAGGACCACGTTGTAATACGGGCAAGAGCCGACATATTACACCCACCGCGTAAAACCTTAAAACATGCGTACCTATACCAAGCGCATCGCAGATATGCGCATGGATGCGTTATAAACACGCACGACACATATTGTACCGAAACAATGCGCTATATAAAAAGAAATTCGACTCGGAAAAGCTAAAGCCCTCATGGCGAACTCACCATGGCGGCGGTCCGGGAGCAGAAAGGACGTTACAGCTTCCGCCTACCGCACATACACCTTCCGCTGACTCAGTACACATGCGCAGACTGTCCTCGTCTTATGCTGTTGTATTAACGTCGCAATAAAGACGTTTGGTGTTAAATGGGCAAATATTGTGAAGATGTTACCAACGTAGGTTTACTACAAAGCACAATTTTGAAGAAATATGCATCGCGTCGTCAGACAAAAACTTCTGCGTCACATTCTCCCGTTGCCTTCACAGACACAGCGGAATGTAGGAAATAACGGGATTGTTTCGTTGTAAAACATTAATACAACAACACCTCTTCCAATTTCCCTCATTAATATGGCACCATGCCCGCTGATGGGGAGAAACTCTGCCGGAAGTTTGGAGCGTCCTAGGCGGTGTGAATGTGTGAGGAACACATTTTACACCGCCTGGGACGCTCCAAACTTCCGGCAGCGTTTGACGCGTGGCAAAAAACCCCCAAACAAAACACCAAAAGAAGCTACGATTTTAAACTTTTTTTTTTTTAAATTGAGAATGATTTTTAGGCTGCATTATGATTAGTACAATTTAGGGGGGTTTCGTTCACTTTGAGATCCTTAAACTTCAACAACTCAAATTAATCACTTTCTGCAATACATAAAGCGAAAAGTGAGCAAAGCAAAGCATACAGAATAAAACTAGCAACATACATGTCCATGTGGTTCACATGGAGATCAAGACCAACCTATCACTGAAGTCTGGTGTTTGCAAATACGACACAGGAAGTCGGAACAGTAATTGGGAGGGGCGAGAGTTGAGTTTCTCACAGGGCGTTAACGAACGTTATTCTACTCGACGACTTCGTGTCAACGGTCACCGAAGAATACGAAGAACCGAGGACATTCACGTCTACGGTTTTTCAGCTGCGGTAATTACTCTTATTTTTATTTGACAAACTGTTTGATGAACCCTAGTGAATAAGGGTGTTTAATGTCACACTTTGAATCTTTTAATTTTAGATTTAAGTGGGCGTTTAACAGCAAAATTATGGCAAACAACGATTAAATATATAGTTATAGTATATGTAGTATTTTTGCGTATTTGTGTAGCTTACTAAGCATGTTTCAAATGTGACTTTTCCGATTCTTAACTGCGACCAGTTTCGCGTTCAAGTTGTTTACGCAAGAGAGCAATGGCTGACGCGTCGTCGACTCTGACTTAGTTCAGAGGAAACGCGAGTGGAATTTTCCCTGCTCACTGCGTGTTGTCTGACTGCAGACATGAGTCAGAGCTGTGGTTTCATATAGCCTACGCCTCTTTCTTCCTGAAATGGATTCCGTTTTATGGGCGATTATTTTTTCGCGAAAAAACCCAAAAGTAAAAGGAGAAATAAAGGAAATGTATTATTTATTTCAATTTTAGGCTATACCGTAAAACTAAGGCAAAGGTTTGTGCGCACAAGTATTTTGTGTGCGCTGTACAGTGAAAACTAGACACATTAGATCAGAATGATTTTCGGGTATACGAGACTGAGACATGAGATTTAACATATTTAAATTGGAGGTCTCATTTAATAAAATGTCTCACAACTCAAGTTTTTTTTTTATCGTTTACAGTTTTTGTCTCCGATTAATTACAAAAGATTTGATGCCAAAAGAGAGTCCAAACCACAGAGAAGTAACTAACCCCTGCTGGGAGCTGAACAAAAGTTCAAGACTCGTTCATTTATTTGTCATAAATGCTACTGAATAAAGAAGCTGAATCTTAAATAATCACACTTACTGGTCGTTTTGAGATTTTGTTGCCAATATTTTTATTGGAACATTAAAATGCCATGTTAGGTAAGCAATTTGTCGTTCCACTTAAATGAAGTAGCTTGACTTTATGAATTTTCATGATATTAATCCAACACATTTTAGATGGAAACGCAGTCTGTTAAAAGGTGGATAAACTGTATTTGTATGTAGCGTAGTGGTGCTGTTATAAGCTCAGCCTTTTAACCATTAATGACACAGTTCATTATTGCATTTCCATTATAAATCATCTGGCAGATTTGGTTGATTTCTATTGATACAGTATATTGCACAGTGTTTAAAAAATATGTGATAATATTATTGTATTAGACAATTGTAGTATTAGCATGACCATTACGTCAGTTAGGGTTTTCAATACTTATTCTTTGCTACTTTTAACAATAAAAATTTGGATTTGTAGGTGGCAGAGAGCCAGAATGGCGAAATCTTCACTCAACTGCAGTCTGTAAGAACTCCCTTTTCTCTTCTATTAAATTAAATAACAAGTTTAAATAAGCTACAATATAAAACAAGATACCTGGGAAGCAGATGTGGGTCGCGGCGAGTTACATTTACTCTGTTATATGTGCTGAAGTCGCTATGTTTCACTTAGTGCTGGGTGGTATACCAGTTCATAGTGAATACCAGTATATACCGTTTTTGTCTAAGAGAGTTTTGTATTCAAACTCGAGTAGTTATTTTTACTTCTTCTTTCATACTAGCGTTTGGCTTCCCCACCCACCTCAGGTATCTTGTCGCAGTGCACCTATTGACGAGTTTGAAAACTTGAATAAAGTTTAAATGTAAACCAATCACAAGATGTGATCACAAATGTTGAAAACAAATTGACGGTTGCCTCTACATGTCATGTTTGAAAATGTTACTTCATCCCTAGTATTTCTTCACTTGCCGTAGCAGTGCTGAGTCATACAAACGGTTTGGTTATGTGGTCATGTGGAACGTGTGCTGCCGCCCGAAAGCAATGGAGGTGAATAGAATTTGGTTTGTGCTGCTCAAAGTATGGAAGAAGAACCTTTTGAAGGATCCAATAGTTGAGTTAACTTCACTTATTTAGCCCATGCTGTCAAATCATGACTTAACATCAGAGGGGTTTAAAATCTGTACAATGTACGGCAAACTCTGAAATTAGACCCACAGTTTAATAAGGAAAAGGACCCTCGATGTCATGAAGAGACGAGGAAGATGACGGACGACGAGGACCTTATTCCCACAGAGGGAGAAGAGACCTGAGTGAGATTTGACATCGCCACAGGTCTTCATTTCCACTTCTGTTTGTTTCACTACTCTACTGGACTTCTGAATTTGCGCATAGGCTTCGTTTCGAGCTACCTCATCTAACCATTTTCATTTTCGATTCTTTTAGGAGTGTGCATTAAGATAAAGAATCACCATTCCAGATTTGTTTTTCAAGACCATGTGACTCACCTGCCACACGTTTATCACAGGACAATGAAGGAAAATTGTAATCTAAATATGACAAAGTGCATGCTGGGATATGTCATGTTATTGAGCAGCGCAGTCATGTGGTGGGGTTTACGATACCTACCACGAGCCCAAATTCAGAGGCAGAGGTGAGAGGAAGATTGTTTCTGATTACATTCATTTTGAAGTTGTAGCTCAAAATGTGAAATTATCTTCAGAGGGTAGAAATCTGAACAGCATACCAAAAAGTTGAAATGGGTGGAAGTAAATGGAATAATGTAAATTTAAGAGAACGAGTGAAAGTGTTTGGAGTAAAGGATGTGGAGCGGAGAGAATGTTGAACAGTTCCCAGGTGCTGTCGAGCCCTGCTTGGACCCGGACTTGCAAAACCCCCTCCGTGCCACGAGGACGGACTACGTTCCAAGCTCGGAACGAGAACTCGACTGGAGGACGCCATTTCGCATGGAGGGAGAAGAGACAAGAGGAAGCAGGAAGAAGCAAGTAATTGCAGACAACATGCTGTGTCATGTGAGAGCAGTGAAGAACGAAGACGGAGGAGTAATTGGCATCTGTCCAGGGTTGAGGCCCTGGATCACAGCTGTGTGAATGTGCTGACATGCCCTTTTTTGGGGACAGGAAATGGAGAGAGAAAGAGAGAGAGAAAACGATAAAAGCCTCAAGATGGCTGACGGTTCAGTGGAGAGCAACGTCATTGCAGAAAAAGAGAGCATTACAGGGCCGGCAGTACATGCCCACAAATGGGCTACGATTTGCAAAAAGTTACGGACAATGCTGTAGTGGACCTGTGTCGTACACTGAGACTTGTAATGAGTACATGGGAGAGAGAACCAGAGCAACCAGAAGAATAGATAAACTGGAAGTAAAGTACTCAGATGTCAGCAGTTTTGTCCTATGGTCATCATCACTCCAGTATATTGCAGTGGAAATAAATACTAATGTGAGTTTCAGCTCTTTTTGTGCAGCTCTCCTTTTCCAGACCCTCAAGACCTTTGTTTTTGTTCTGCGTTTCAGGCCGGCAGCTCAGGGGGTCGACATGTCTAAGTTTCCGCTGTGCAATGGAAAGACAGGTAGGCTGCACTCATCTCTGCCTCACACCATCACAAGAAAACAAAACCAACAACCTTGCTGTCATGAGTATTTTCCATCTCCTACATCAAACTCCTCTTGTCTGGCAGGTCCACAGTACATGGCATGGGTGTCAGAGCAAATCTCCAAATTTAAAAAAGAGCACATTAACTTAAAGGAGCCAGCTGGTGCCACGTTCACAATAGGTGACCTGGAGGATGCCGGTTACAGAGAGGGAGACGAGGTGGTGAACGGGTGGGGCATGTTCTACCTTCCCAAGACGGTGAAAATGCAGGTCATTGGTTTTGTGGAGCGCAGCACATACCCCTGCGACAAGCTTGTCCTGATGACCTGTGAGGACAAGAAGGTGTACGGCTATGATGGAGAGGATCTGCATGAGGTCGCTGCAAGTCTGGACGAGCTATGTTTGAAACGTTCGATAAAACATCCCTCATCCAAGAGCTATTACAATGGGGAGGCCTTCAAAGATATGGTGAGAAGTTACAGACATCAGCTGGGAACAGTAGTGTGTGTGTGATTGTTTAACCTGGTGATAGATTACATGTGAGCACTCTGCCAATGATATTTTTGGGGGTGGGGGATTATCTGTTGTGTGTAGACCAAGGAGGACTGGGCAAAAGTCAAGCAGGGCCCTGTGTGGAAGGAGGTGCAGAAGCAGCATCATGAGTTCATCTTGTCAAAAAAGGCCAGATTGCTGGAGAATATCAGAATCACCAGACTACGAGCAGGTGGGTACCGTTTATCTTTGGTGCAAGCGTAAAGTTATGGTTGTAATAATCTAAGAAAAGAAGAAAGAAACTCTCTTGGTAGAGCCAACACTGATGTGAAAGTTTGAGCGAAGCTTTGCAAAGATTCAGAGATTCAGTTTTTACGTTGGTTCCAAGGATTGAGAGAGCCCGTTGAATAATGCAACTGGCAATAAGGACTTTGATTAATTCATTTCAATTATCAGACAACAGAAGAAAAACACCAGAAAAATATGCAAAAGAGAACAGCCATATTGTGAATTTGGCTGTAATTAAAGAAAGTGAATGCACATGCTGCATTCTGCACTGAACTTAATGTGAGTGAACTTAATGTCTAACTGTCGAATATTTAACTTAATGTCCCCCCCTTCTCTCTGCAGCTCGCTTTTCTGCAGAAATCGCCAGATGACATCTTCAAGTTTGTGTTTTGTTTGTGAAAAAATGCTCGAATGCTTGAAAAAAAATAATGATTTTGTATATACACCTGTATTTGTATATATTATATCTGCCTCCTATGGACAGTTGTTGCTAATTAGCTTTCTGCTGCACGTGCAGTGCATTTGGTGCTTGTGAATACTTTAAGTTGCCATTATTTTCCTATATTAATGACCATTTCAATGAAATGAAGGAAAATAAACTGATGTGTGTGTGGTTCAAGTTGTTTTTTTTTAACTGTTGTGGTTTGGTTCATTAATTTTTTCCCCCACGCCGGTTGTTTTTCATATTTTCTTAAAACCAGAAGAAAAATGACTTAAGTGCCTTTTATTTCCTGGTGTGTAAAATGTGCACTGTCCACAGCAAGTCCTGATCATGGATCTTTTCAGTGATTTTTTGCAGGTTAACTAGAACTTAAAAAATTTTTTTTTGCAAAACTGGTGTAAATTTACTTTTCAGTTTACTGCTTTGAAAGGGACCGAACAAGCTCGCAGTCACACTCTTTCTCCACAAATATGATACAGAAACGATAAGGAAGATGAGAGTGAAAACCCCACACAGGTTATTTACCTCAAACTAAACACAACTTTACACATTAAAAATTAAGTCCAAACCACAGAGAAATTAGTCAAACTCCTGCTGGCCAGGTATTATTTTCACTGTTGAATACAGATTCATGCAACGGTATCTGCATTTGTCGCATTTACTGACCAATTAAAAAATATCTGCAATTTTTTCACGCAAAGCATATGAAACAAAGACTAGCTTTGTGTGTTTTGAAGGCGGGTACAGTTGACCTGAAGAAAAACCTTTCTGCTCTGTTCAGGGAAGATCAAGTGTGAACACTGACATACCACTAAATTCATGGATCAGCTTGAATGTTTTGGAGTTCACATTGGAAAAGATACAGCGAGACCCCAGCAGTGATAGCAAACAAGCTTGCTGTAAATGTGGAGCATAATATGGCAGAGAAACTAACATTTACGCTTTACTGAAGGGGCGGTCAGTTCCCAGAACTCAACGCCACGTCATTTAGGAAATATGTGGTTTTACGTGGCAAGAGTTTGAGATGAAAACTGTGCTGCCACCCCCACAAGAACAACACACGACTACATAGAAATTTGCTGATGTTGTTTAAATCAACTATTTCTCAGAAATCTTACAATTTCAGAAAGTTGTTTAGGAGTGTTTATTTTCCCCCATAATTATACTGTATCTCTAAATCCATGAAGCCCAATCTGTGTATGTGTGTTCTTTTGCATTGCCAAACTCTCAGTTATGAATAATAAGAAAAGCCCATTCATTTTGAAGGTTTTAACATCAGCCCATGTCACAAAACTTTGTGTGCGACTCTTAAGTTTCTTTTCTAGTGTGGTCAAAGGAGCTGTTACAACATGAGCTGGGTTTTTTCCATTGCTGCTTTTGGTTCAGCCCACTGACATTTTTTTCAGTGGCGTCTGTTTCAGCACCACGCCCAGTTAAAAAAAACAAACTCTGTCACACACGTGGGCGAGAGAGATATCATTCTCCAGCCGATAGAACTACAGTATATTTTCATTCGTATTGGTGTCTTAATACATTTGACAGGTTTTCTTGTCAGAAAGCCACACTCCACTCAGGAGTCCACAAACACATCTCAATGTGTTTCCACACCCAGCCCTCACACTCACAGAGACTTCCTGCTTTCTTTTGTACAGTTCTACAACATTCCTGTAACACAATAAACCCTGTGCCATTCTGATTGTGGATTCCATCAATGGATGCCATGTAGCTTGGTATCTTATAAAGGTTAGTTTCATTGTATGCGTTAATGGCAGTTACAACATGACAAGGAAACCAACTGGGAAAAAAAGTAGTGTAAATCAGGGGAGGAGCTTGATCTTTCTTGCGCTAAGTTTCATTTTCTCCTTCCTTAAAATGGTGAGTAGCTGCTTTTAAGTGGTTTCCTCTTTCAATACTTTATATCGTAATAATTCAGTTATACATTAATAATAGAATTTAATCATTTCTGCTGTCTGTGATATTTGTAACTGCTGTGATATGTCCTGTGTTGCTTCCCCTCATACCAGGCTGACAGAAAGGTGGAAAGGTAAGTCAAGTCATTTACTGAACCACAAGTGGTTACTGGTGCGTTCTGCTTTTTAATTCTCTTTTCTTTCTTGTTTTAGTGAGGCATATTTGAAAAGCAAAAAGGTTTTCTTACATAATGCCTCTGTACTTATTGAGGAGATGTTCGACATGAGTACCCGCACTTCAGAAGACACTACAATGTTAGTGGATGAGGTACGTCTGACAGGGCCTGTTGTGAACTTTTGAAGTTTTTTCTGTTACATAATGAACAGCGCTTTCACAGTGTGCGTTGAACACACATGGCTTCTCCTACAACATGTACAACTATGACAATCATACCACTTTGTGTGTGACTTTGTGTTTCGGCTGTTCAGCTTATTCAGAGCATCTTCTTTTTGGGAGAGATCCACAGACCACCGCTTTCCCCACAAGAGATTTTGGACGATACGTTTGATTTGTACAAAGACCTCTTCCCTCGGCCTTTTAGCCTCCATTCCTCTCAACTACCCAAACGGAGTCCAATGTCATGTTTCCTGGACATGGTAAGATTATAGTTTGTCAAAAGATGCAAATAATGCAGTTTATGATTGATGCAGATCATTAAATTTCACAAACACAAAGCATGACTCTGTGAATAAGGTAATACAGCATCTGTGGAGATAACAGCAGCTTTATAATATATGTGATGGCTTACAGGTTGTCCGCCTGAATGGAGAGGAGAAAGAAGACATCATAAGAAACACAATGCAAAGCCTCAGCAATCAACTGTTAAGGGAACGTAAAGTAAGGCATATGATCTCGACAACAATTTGTGTCTCTCAGAACATAAACGACTCAAAGTTAGTCAGACACTACGGAGCATCTATGTCCACTTCTGGCCCTACTGCTGGGCAAATCATGGTGGCTGTCTCCTGTATTAGTGGCTGGGACAGTCATGTAGCTGATGCAGTAATGACCTTCTATCCACATCAGGGCGAGAAATTATTCTTTGATGGAAGAATCAGACTTCCGGAGAATGTCATTTGTCATACGTTTAACCTCTGCCAAGGAGCTCAAGTGCCTCCATGCAGATCATGTGGGGATTTGTTTGGTTTGCAAACGACTGATGAACAGAAGTGGCCCTATGGCAACTGTGCTGAAGCTGAGAGTCTGAGCAACTTGCTCAAAAGTGATGAAGCTGTCAAAGAGGAGGCTCAACCAACATCTGAGATGTGGACAGATGAGGGCAGGAGAAAGGCTAAATCGCGTCTTATGAAAATCTTCAACAATTACTAGACTCAGTGAACTTTGAGTGGGATAATAATTTCTACACCCCACAAAGAGTAACAATTAAAAAAAAGGCAAATTATTGAATTGAATTATTTGAAATTGTTACAACTGTACAATGCAACTTTTCTGTGATAATCAATACAGCAGGTTTATATATGAGTCATTCAGAACATCTTTAACAGTTTTTCCCCCTTTTTTTGGTGCAATCTTTTTCAAGGTAATGTATTCCACTGTACATATGTTTTTAGTTGCACTGGACCATATCACAGAGTAGATGCATAGATGTGCCAGAACTAAGCATTGTAAAACCTCCATTAATGTGCTGTGAGGTCAAATCAAGTTGTGTTTTCTAATAACAGACATCGCTCTGCCCAGTTACCTGCTGTACTAGATTACCCTGAACTGTGAGATGTAATTTGTACTTTTATGTGTGTATATTTTTTCATTAAATTTTTGACTTTGACACATTTAGTAAACTAGATGCTGTTCTCTCTCAAGCCCTATGTTTCAACTAGGAAAATAATTTGATGGCAGAAAAAAATGTAGTCGTTTCAAAATACAGCGATGCTTCACTGGGTCAACACTGCAAATCATTAAGTATAAAATTTAGTGAAATCTTTTCCCACTAAATTACATTTAACATTTAGACCAGTTAAGAACTTGAGGTGTTCTAATGAGGTCTTAGAGAAGAATGAATGAACTGCTGTTGACTCATTAAAGGAAGTTTTCAAAGAAATAATACCCACAAATTCTCCTTTTCAGAGACTCTCTTTGAGTAGTGTAGCACACATGGTTCAGAGTTGTGATGACAAGGGGAGTCTACACACACAAATATCTATTTATGTATTTAATAAGGAAATAATAAATGTGAAGTCTGAAGATGAGTCAGTATAGTGTCAGGCAGGTGTGGGCAAATTAAAGCTTGTGTGCGAGTGTTGTAAGAGGTTCAAGTCCACACCAAGGTTGTGGAGGCCATAGGGATAAGGTGAAGCTACCCGGCAACAGAGCACAGGCTGGTTGAGCGACCTTTGTATTTATTTTGCTGCTCCCTTCTCCCAGGTGCAGGCAGTTGCTCTGATGACAGACCCATGCACACAGAACGCTGTCTGTGCTTGCCTTTGGAACTTGGTAAACACTGTGAAAACCATACCATGATCTTATTCCTAAACCTAACCAAGTAGTTGGCTAAACTTAACTAAACCACAACTGACCATAACCCACCCTGGACTCTAACAATCTGACAACGTTCGTGAGAGCAGCCTTGTGTGTTGTCTTTGCACCAACGCTTCAGTGGCTGTTGCTGTTTTTTTCCCTCAAGTTCAGTTAACCAAACAAAATGACATGGAACTAACTGTAATTCCATGCCTGTATTCTGTTAACTCACATTTTTGAGGCAGCTGGGAACTTATGTTTCCATGCTGAATGAAGTTTAAATGATTTAAAGAGAAGTGGCGGGTTGTTGAAAATACTGAATACATTTCCAAAACAACATCCCTGGGATAATCCACATTGAAGCTTCCTCACACCAGATAAAAAGACATTTTGTATTCAGTTAGATAAGTAGCTCCTGAACCATCTCACTGCTGATGTATTGAGGGCCTATGCAATAACATTATTTAAAAATAATAAGCTAAGTGTGAAGTATTCCAAGAAACCAAACTGCCATCTCATCGACATTGCTGTACAACTGTGCTGAACTATCATGTTCACTCATCAAAAGCATACCCAACATAAAGTCCCTCTGTTCTTTGCTTTGCTTAGACTGATCAGGTAATAAATCCATCCCTTGGTCTCTAGGTTATCTACAGAGCAACAGTTATGAACACAACACACTTGATGTTCTCATCCATCATGATTTTGGACACAATCTTATCATCTAGGGAATTAAGGGAAGTTTACAGATGTCAGCCATAAGGATCCTTGTCTTTTGTGCTGTTAAAGCTTGTGACACAGTATTGGGCAACCCCTTTGCCAATGCCTCCTCGATTTGAGACGTCAAGGCGTATGGCGACATCTAGTGGCCACAAGTCGTCGAAGCTGCTTCATTCGTAGTTAAATGGCCTAACAGTAAGATCTCAAACGTAGCCTGAATCTGCTTCCTGTTTGTGACACCCTTCTTCTTCTTGAAATGAAGAAATAGTTTAAAAAAGAAGAAAAGATCCACTTAAAAAATACACTTGGTGCATTTTGATCTATGGCGCTAAACGCCCTCGTTTGTCATCGGTCACGTGATTCTCTGAAAAATAACGAAACAAACCCGGATATACGAAGCTTCAGCGGAAACCGTCGAAGGTTGCTGACAGACCGGAGCCTCTAACGGCACGAGCGACTGGTAACCACTCTGAGTTAAATGTATTTGATTACACCAACGCTGTCGTTTAGTGAAAAAAATAGAATCCTACTGTTGCCTGTCTATTTATATGACCTTTTTGTTTGAGATTTTGTTCATTAGTTTAACTTTGGTATTGGTTTCGTTTTGAAATTGAAAATTCTCCAGTGTAATTTTCCCTTTTAAGAATACATTATGATCGAATATCTACACATTAATATACAGTGAAGAGTAAACCCCGTTTTAATATTTTTGTAATGTAGATTCAAAGTGTTTATAGACACTAAAAATAAGACAATTACTAAATTGTTCCATTCATAGTAAAAAATATAATTATATTGGGCTTCAGTGGGAAAATTATTGTATTTTTCCAGAATAATATTCATCTACTTAGCTACAAGTAGCCTTTTTAGTTTGATTACAAAAATTTGTTTCAGACAGTTAAAGTGTATTGGTGTGGGTATTTGAGACAATGTATTTTGTACTTATACAATTTGGTATTTTTTTTAAAATAGATTTTTAAAAACTAATTTACATTTCTTTTTTTTTTTTTTTTTTTACACCGCTGATTTAATACAATTTTTTTCATCTCCAGGTGACAGAGAACCAGGTTGAGGTGCCAGGCCTTTAAACTCAGCAAAGGAGATAAAATACCTCCTTGTAGATCATGTGGGAATTTGTTTGGTTTGCAAACAGCTGAACAAAAGCAGTGGCCCTATGGCCACTGTGCTGAAGTTGAGAGCCTGAGCAACTTGCTTAAAAATGAAGAAGTTAAGCAGCAAGCACAACCAACATCCCCCACATGGACACCAGAGAACTGGCAGAAGGCTAAAGAGAATGTTCTTGTCAGCCTGAAGAAGGTGCTACGCATGCTTCATTTTGAAACATGGGATAATCAGTTCTACAACCCACAAATAGCATTGAAAGAGGGGTGGGGTGGGGTTATTGAAGAAGAGAATTTATCTGTTATTCCTCAATAATACTCAGCTTTTGCAAGATGAGGATGACATTAGTCAGAGTCAACATGTTTTATACTATCTATCTAACTAACTATCAATGCATCAGCTAGGTGTGATGTGCACTTGTGTTCGTGTATTTATTAACAGTGAAATTACAAAACATTCATGGCAGTGACTGCAAGCCAAAATTGTGTCGCTTATGTTCATATCAATAAAGATTATACAGTGATGTTAACTAAAGTGGATGACTTATTTCATATAACTACAAATGACTACAAATTCTTTCACTTTAGGTCACCACATTTTGGGATGTATGTATGGGTGAGACCACATAGGAAGCATCATGAGACAGCAGCTTGAGAAGGGGAAGGATTCACACACTCGTTCCCAGTATTGATAATATAATGAAAAAACAAACAAACAAACAGAAGTTTTGTTTGGCTAAATATGATCCCTGCCTATGACCTCATTCATAAGCTTGTCTAATATTTCAATTTAATTTCTGTGTGTGTGTGCCATATTTTTATGTATTCTAGTCTATATAGGAACTAAAGTGTGAGCTGGAGCAAAGTGTCTTTGTTACAAAAAACAGACAGTAGATGAACTTCAAGCTGTTCATTCACATAAATACACAAAATAACAAAAATACATGAGCTAATTGTTGAATGTTTGGGGGTTGGCAATAAAAGGAATGGACTGTATAAGGAATGACGGGAATAACGTGGGTGTCTCCCTGGGGTGTCGGTCAGAACACAGGACTCGATGGATATGCACTTCAACTCTTTACTGGATGCTTTTAACACAGCACAGCACAGCACACATGGGTACAGGAATACCAATCTAAGATTCTAAAGGTTTGGTTTCAGGGTTAGCGTGTGGTCTGCAATCAAATAAAGAATAAATAATATCCACATTAATACCACATATAAAGTTACATGGAATTCCAGATCACTCGGCTTAATATAATGAGGTTAAGAGATGTTATAACAGTGTAATTCTACCTAAATCTTAATTAAACTTAGACTTCCATGTAGAAATGATACAATAGCGCCACTTAGTGACCGCATCTAAATGCACTCTGACGAACACGAGGCATCCTGGAATCCTCCCAGAAACGTAGTTTCGGTTCCACGAGGTCTTACACATGAAACACTTAACGAAATGGGATATCATTTCTCTAACTGACATAACATCCAAGATATGATACAAACTAGGTGTGAACTTAGGTACATTTAAAGCATACAGATGCAATAAATACCAAATGTACAAAGTGAAAGTAAACGAACACAGGCCTAATCTCCATTACGTTTACAAAGTGTAAACATGTTTCAGCCACGCTGTAACATAATATTCTTGGCAGTACTAACGGATATTACTGTATGAACTCACTTTATGGTCAATCGCGCACACGCGACGTTCACCCAATGTCTCTATGTCGCACGTCGCTGCTGCATGCAAATTCAGCGGGCTGCCGGAACGTACTAACTGGCGCATATGCGGGGGAGCGGCCTTTCTAACACTAATGATTGCCACTAAAGGTCAGATGTGTCAGGTGATTTTCCTCTTCCTTTCTTATGCCACTAGAAGGCAGCACAACCCTGTTCACTTAAAATCTGCTGTGGGCTAAACCGTAGACTGTGACCACAGACTGTGTTGTGGTCCTGCAGCCCCACTTTGTTGGGCTCTTCCACCGCTTTGATCTCTTGACACACTTAACTGTTTTTTATCGCAAAACAAAACAAAACAAAGGGAAGCACACGTTGGTCTGCAGAATAATTTGAAGGAATCTTTGAAGGAAGACAACACCAAGAGCACCAAAACTTCACATTCACCTATATTATTTTAGGCCCCTTCAGAGGTAGGAGAAACCGATCTCGGCATTTTAAATGCATTTACCTTAAACAGTCTTAAAAAACTGCAAATAAAGTAACATGCATGTAAGTTTATTGTTTTGGCTTGAACTTGACAAAACTGGTTTATATCACTACTTAATATCAGCCACTTCTTTAAATACGACACAGGACGAGTCCGTGAAGTCGGAACAGTAGAGGCGAGAGTTGAGTTTCTCACACGGCGTTAACGAACGTTATTCTACTCGACGACTTCGTGTTAACGGTCACCGAAGAATACGAATAAGGGTGAATAAGGGCGTTTAATGTCACACTTTGAATATTTTAATTTTAGATTTAAGTGGGCTGTTTTTTTTTAAATCATGGCAAACAATGACTAAATATATAGCTATAGTATATATAGTATTTGTGCGTAGTTGTGTATTTGTTACTAAGCATGTTTCAAATGTGACTTTTCCGATTCTTAAATGTGACCAGTTTCACATTTGAGTTGTTTACGCAAGAGAGCAATGGCTGACGGTTCGTCGACTCTGTCTTTTTGTGCAGCTCTCCTTTTCCAGACCCTCAAGACCTTTGTTTTTGTTCTGTGTTTCAGGCCGGCAGCTCAGGGGGTCGACATGTCTAAGTTTCCGCTGTGCAATGGAAAGACAGGTAGGCTGCACTCATCTCTGCCTCACACCATCACAAGAAAACAAAACCAACAACCTTGCTGTCATGAGTATTTTGCATCTCCTACATCAAACTCCTCTTGTCTGGCAGGTCCACAGTACATGGAGTGGGTGTCAGAGCAAATCTCCAAATTTAAAAAAGAGCACATTAACTTGAAGGAGCCAGCTGGTGCCACGTTCACAATAGGTGACCTGGAGGATGCCGGTTACAGAGAGGGAGATGAGGTGGTGAACGGGTGGGGCATGTTCTACCTTCCCAAGACGGTGAAAATGCAGGTCATTGGTTTTGTGGAGCGCAGCCCATACCCCTGCGACAAGCTTGTCCTGATGACCTGTGAGGATGAAAAGGTGTACGGCTATGATGGAGAGGATCTGCATGAGGTCGCTGCAAGTCTGGACGAGCTATGTTCGGAGCGTTCGATAAAACATCCCTCATCCAAGAGCTATTACAATGGGGAGGCCTTCAAAGATATGGTGAGAAGTTACAGACATCAGCTGGGAACAATAGTGTGTGTGTGATTGTTTAACCTGGTGATAGATTACATGTGAGCACTCTGCCAATGATATTTTTGGGGGTGGGGGATTATCTGTTGTGTGTAGACCAAGGAGGACTGGGCAAAAGTCAAGCAGGGCCCTGCGTGGAAGGAGGTGCAGAAGCAGCATCACGAGTTCATCTTGTCAAAAAAGGCCAGATTGCTGGAGAATATCAGAATCACCAGACAACGAGCAGGTGGGTACCGTTTATCTTTGGTGCAAGCGTAAAGTTATGGTTGTAATTCTCAAAGAAAAGAAGAAAGAAACTCTCTTGGTAGAGCCAACACTGATGGGAAAGTTTGAGCGAAGCTTTGCAAAGATTCAGAGATTCAGTTTTTACGTTGGTTCCAAGGATTGAGAGAGCCCGTTGAATAATGCAACTGGCAATAAGGACTTTGATTAAAACACTATTTCATATTCATTTCAATTATCAAACAACAAAAGAAAAACACCAGAAAAATATGCAAAAGAGAACAGCCATATTAACTACACGACTCTATTTGTAAAATGAAGACTGTACTCAGAAAAAATATGGAAACACGCTGGTGCGTGCATAACCACCGGCGTACCGCGATGTACATTCGATTAAAGGGTGGACACTCAATTAAGACCCTGAGGCAGACCTCTTAACTCGGAGCTCTTATTTACTCAACAATAATCAATAACATATCAGCAAACTTACACACAAACTTGAACACATTCACACTCACGCATACACATACACTCAAGTCCCTGGGTGGCGAGGTGGTATCGTCGCGGCCAGGTGGAACTCTGTGGGGGGGGGTTCTCCTGAGTGACGGCGAGGGGAAACGAGCGGGGGGGGGGGGGGAAGCGTCGATATCGCCGTGCTGGACAGCGGTGGCCGGGAGGCGGAGTCCTCTCAATGTCGAAGCAAGCTGGAGCTAGCTGGAAGTAGCCGCCGGTCGGCTGACGGAAGACGCCCTCGAGATGTGCGCCGCACGCGCTGGTTCTGCCTCTTCCTAATGGCGCGCCCACTTACAGCTGGTTCGCGGTGTCCGATCGCGCCGGACAAGTTTGGAGGCCGATAGAACACTTTCCAACGATATTCTCCGTCCGACTCGCACGCACTTGCTGCTCTCGTAGCCTCCGTCGAACTTCTTCTTCTGCTCTCCCGACCCGCACACACACGTACACACACGTCCACACAGCGCCCCCTAACCCAGAACCATGAATTACACCCGTAAACTCCAAATTGAACACCGGAACATTACTGCTCTACAGATTATACATACATGAAAATAACAAGAAATAGCAGAATTATAAACCCACATGATGGTAAATTAACTGGATTTTAACCCATAACCTGAGCCTTCACTACACCTAGCCCATTGGATTTGTTCGCTGTTTCTCTGGTTTTCGACTCCGCCTGTTTGACCACGCCTCTGGTTTTGCTGCCCTGGTTTTCTGAGCCTGATAACGGACTTGTGACACGGATTTTTGGATTTGCGACTTTTGGATTATTTATAATAAAGATCACTGCCAGCACACACTGTTTTGCACCTGGTTCTTGTACTGATCATCACAGTACGTTTCGATCACCATGGAACCAGCAGGCAGTGCGCAGCTACAAGCGGCAGTGGATAGGCAGGACGCCGTGCTGGGGGCACAACAGCAAAAACTCCTGGCCCTCTCACAACATTTGCAGACGCTGACCCACAGCATGGCTGACTTGGCTGCTACCGTCAGAGGTAACCAGCTCACCCCCGCTCTTCATCCATCTGCTCCCCCTGCTCCCAGCTCCACCGTTCCTCCGACGACACACGAACCACGTCTCCCACCGCCAGAGAAGTACGACGGTGAGCCCGGGTCCTGCCGGGCCTTTTTAACCCAGTGTAAGCTCGTCTTCAGCTTACAACCAGCCACCTTTTTCACCGAGCAATCCCGGGTAGCCTACATCATCACCCAGCTTACCGGGAGGGCCAAACAGTGGGCTACAGCGGCCTGGGAAGCGGACTTACCATGTGTCCAGAACTCTACTCTGCTGGCTGAGGAGATGAAGAGAGTTTTCGATCGGTCCAAGCAGGGCCAGGAGGCAGGAAGAGAGCTGCTACAGTTACGTCAGGGGCGTAGGTCAGTTTCGGACTACTCCATCGAGTTCCAGACGCTCGCCGCCGACAGCGGCCGGGGAAAACGTGCCCTGTATGATGCATTCCTGCACGGTCTCGCTGAATGCATCAAGGATGAGTTACTGACCCGCGACCTCCCTGATGATCTGAATCGGGTTATCGAACTGGCTATCCGTGTCGGCGCACGCCCGGAGGAACGCGGGCGCCAGGCCCGCCCGAGCCCACACCGTCAGCCATCCCCTGCTCCCCTGCGTCGACCAAGGTTGCCTACTGGGGCATCACGCCCTCACACACCCGCCCCGGAGGCAGAACCCATGCAGATAAATCAAGCTCGTCTTTCTAAGGAAGAACGAGAGAGACGGATCCGAGTACAAGCGTGTCTATACTGTTGGGTGGTTGGACACAGACACAGATCAGCTGCCCAGTAAAAGGCAACGCCCACGAGTGAGGAGAGGAGAGCTCGTGGGCGCAATGTCATTAGAATCCTCCCCGAAGAAGCGCACCAGCCTACCAGTGATCTTAGAGTGGAATGGGGGCTCTAAGGGAACTAGGGCACTGGTGGACTCTGGAGCAGAGGAGAGCTTCCTGGACTTCAGGGCAGCTAAGCGCTGGGGCATTCCCTGGGTGGTGCTTTCTCAACCACGAGTGGCGGTCTCTCTGGATGGCCGGAAGATCGGCCGCATCACCCATGCTACGGCTCAGCCAGTGATGGGGAAGACAGAGGACTCTACAGAACTGCGAAAGCCAGTCATATGTTGTCTTTCCACAACTACACAACCTGTTCTGCTGCCAAATGCTGACCAGTTCTCTTCCTTCAGAGCTCTCACAGAGGCTGTTGCACAGTCCTGTCATGGGGTGGCAGGAACCAAAGCCTGTCTTTCTGCAGGAGAGATTCAGGAGGCAGAGACGGAAATCCTGAGACAAGCCCAGCAGGACAGCTTCACCGAGGAATTCCACCTCCTGAGTTCTGGTAAGCCAGTACGTTCCACCAGTCGAATGCTCTCTCTAGCCCCAGAGTATGATGAGACAGTGAAACTCATTCGTGTGGGAGGAAGGTTGAGGCAGAGTGACCAACTGCAGCCAGAAGCTGTTCACCCGGTGATCCTGGACCCTCGTCATCGTAATGGTAAATGTACTATGAGTGCATGTGTACCTGTGAACTTTTTACCTCTACTGTCCAGACAATGGCCTGAGGGTCACAATGACCTGAGGATGTCTGAAAAATATATTTTAATCCTGTAGGGAGTTTCCTGTTTTCTGCTGTTCTGTAAGGGATTTTCCATTGGGTTTCCTGCTTTTGAGCTCCCATATGTGGGGATACATGTCTCTAGTCACATATGCCTTTTGTAATACACACACATGTATTTAGAAAAGTATAAAAACCATGTTCTTTATTTCTCTGTATGCCACTCTGTAGGTCAGCACACATGCAGAGCTGCTGAGTGACATCCTGTGTTGCAACCAGTAAAGACTTTTGAGCTTGACTCCGGACTCTTAAGAATCTTTGTTCCTGACAGCTTCAACTTTACTTTGTGTAGAAAAGAACCCGGTGGAAACAGAATCCTGGCAGAATAGAAAAGTTTCCACGACACCTTCACCATCCTGGAGCCGAGCGACTGTTTGCAGAGCTACTTCGTAAATACTGGATACTACATGGACGTGAAGTGGTTAGACGGCATCAGCGACACTGCTCTGACTGTCAGAGGTGGAGAGCAACTCCGACAGTGCCTAAAATGGCAGATCTCCCTCCAGCCAGACTAAGACTGATGAAACCCCCCCTCTTTTCGACAGGTATGGACTGTTTCGGGCCCTTTACTGTGACAATAGGCCGTCGCCATGAAAAGAGATGGGGCATAGTGTTTAAGTGTCTGACCACTCGTGCAGTGCACTTAGATGTGCTTTCTATCCTGGGTACAGACTCCTTCCTGATGGCTCTCCGTCACTTTATTGCAGGAAGAGGAAAACCAGCAGAGCTACTGTCTGATCAGGGTACTAATTTTAAAGGAGGAGAGAGAGAACTTCAAGAAACATTCCAGGCCTTGCACCCCACACTTCAGGCTCATCTGGCTAAACACCAGATAAAGTTTCAGTTCAACCCCCCCAGTGCCCCTCACTTTGGAGGTGTATGGGAAAGAGAGGTGAGATCTGTTAAAGCTGCGCTGTACAACACCATCCAGACTCAGCCTGTTCCAGAGGAGGTATTGAGAACGGTACTGATTGAAGTGGAAGGGATTTTGAACTCCAAGCCCTTAGGCTATGTGTCAACAGATGTCACAGATGCTGATCCAGTGACCCCTAACTTGCTTCTCATGGGGCGGTTGGATCCCGCACTTCCACAGGTTGTATATGGAGAGACTGAGATGCTGAGTCGCCGCTGCTGGAAACATACTCAGGTCTTGGCTGACCAGTTTTGGAAGTGCTTCATTCTAAACTATCTTCCCACTCTGCAAACACGCTCTAAATGGCATAAAGATTCTGCCCAGCCACCACTTCAATCTGGAACCATAGTTCTGATAATGGACCCCTAGCTACCACGAGCCCTCTGGCCACTTGGCCAGATCACTCAAGTCATCCCAGGACAAGATGGTAGAATCAGGACCGCAGTAGTTAAGGTCAAGGACAAGACCTACACCAGACCAGTTGCTTGTCTCGTCGCCCTGCCTGCCATCCCAGACACTGATACGGTCTGTCCTTCTTAAGGTGACAAATTGATGGACAAATTTGGGGGAGGGTGTGCTGAAGGACCGCTTTGGAGGGAGTAAATGGGAGATTGAATTTCAAGATATGCGCCCCCTGCTGTCGGAAAGAAGTCGTGGCAGAGTAGGCTGATGGATCGGGGGAAGCGCACGACCAGGGAAAGAGAGACTTTTGCTGGACTATCATTATTGTTGTTATTCCTGTCAGGAGCTATACCGTGTGCGTTCCTATACCAGTGAGTGTAATGTTTATGGTTGTTGAATCATTTCATACTGTTCATGAGAGTCTATCCCCATGTTGATAATCCGGCTAACTAATTAGCGCGTTTAAGATAGCGATTGCGCAGTTCTCACATGCGTATTTTCCTATGATGTATATATGATAATGTTTACTATTGGTTGTGAAATAAGGAGGATGGTTAGTTATTATTTCATCAGTTATTTACTACTACTGGTAGCATAGTATACAGGTAAATTACGTGCTGTTCTGATTACTGTTTTTGTTATTTTCTGTTACAGAACCACACACACACACACGATAATAAAGGAATAAAAGGAAGAACATCTCTGCTTGTGCATTTTAACTGATGCCCCCCAGCGGCCACAAGTGATCCCATCCAGTCATATACAGTCCTTAATTTAAACTCCACAACAGTAATACAGCATCTGTGGAGATAACAGCAGCTTTGACAGGGTGGTGTTTTCGGACCAAGAAGTGCAGGAGACCAGAGACACACAGTTCGATTCTTTATTGGTTTCCAGCGAGGAAAACAGTGCAAGGATAATCCCTGAAGAGTCGCACACGTGGTGTTGCCGGTGCCGAGTCTTCCGAGCAGTTGGCGTAGATGTAGTCGAGGACGTAGCCGAGGTCAAGATCGTGGTCAGCGATGTAGACGTGGTCAAAGACGTAGCCGTGGTCGGAATCGTGGTCAGGGACGTAGACGTGGTCAAAGACGTAGCTGTGGTCGGTATCGTGGTCAGGAACGTAGTCATGGTCGTGGGCAAAGAACGCGGGATGTTGCAGGGCAATCATCTGGCACCGAGTGAATGGAGAGCTGGGTTTTTGTAGGGAGGCAGAGTGATTGCTGATGAGTGTCAGGTGTGTCTCGTCTGCCTGTCGGGGAAACCAGCCACGTCTCCTGTCAACACCTGAGAGCAAGGGAGGAGAGAGGAGAGGCAACCCAGAAAGCCACGCCCGTCCTGGGCCATCGCAGTACCCCCCCTCAACGGACGCCCCCTGGCGGCCTACCGGGCTTATCCGGGAACTCCCGGTAGAAGTCAGCGAGCAGTGCCGGGTCCAGGATAAGGCTCTTGCTGACCCAAGACCTCTCCTCCGGACCATACCCCTCCCAGTCCACGAGGTACTGGAAACCGCGGCCGCGTCTACATACGTCCAGCAAGCGGCGGATGGGTAAACGCCGGGTAACCATCGATGAGCTGGGGAGGTGGGGGGGGCTCAGCTGGGGGTCTCAAGGGGCTCTTCGTGACTGGTTTGAGCAGGGACACGTGGAAAGTGGGGTGGATTTTCAGGGCTGGGGGGAGCTTTAATTTGACCACTGCAGGATTTATGATGCGCTCAATGGGGTAGGGGCTGATATATCTGGGGGTAAGTTTGCGTGACTCAGTCTGTGGTGGGAGGTCACGTGACGAGAGCCAAACCTCTTGCCCGACCTTGTACTCCGGAGCAGGAGTTCTGTGACGATTCGCCAAGCGTCGGTTGCGTTCCACTGTTCCTGTCAATGCTGCCCGGGCCTCCCACCAGATTCGGTGGGCATGACGTAGGTGGTCTCGTACTGAGGGCACCGCAACCTCGTACTCCTGGCTCGGGAACAGGGGAGGCTGAAAGCCCTGGGAGACCATGAAGGGGGACATACCTGTGGCGGAGCTGACCAGGGAGTTATGGGTGTACTCGACCCAGGATAGGTGCGTGGACCAAGAGGTCGGTAGCCGGAAAGCCACGCAACGTAGAGCCGACCCCAAGTCCTGATTTGCCCGCTCCATCTGGCTGTTGGTCTGGGGATGGTACCTGGAGGAGAGACTGGTCGATGCCCCCAAGGCTTGGCAGAAAGCCTTCCACACCTGAGAAGTGAACTGGGGGCCCCGGTCTGATACAATGTCCTGGGGAATACCGTGGAGGCGAAACAGATGGTGAACGAGTAGTTCAGCGGTTTCTAAAGCGGAGGGGAGTTTTGGTAGGGGAACAAAATGGACAGACTTTGAGAACCGGTCGACTATGGTCAAAACGACCGTGTTCCCACGGGATGGGGGTAACCCCTTTACAAAGTCCACGGCAACATGGGACCAGGGACGGCAAGTTATAGGTAATGGACAGAGAAAGCCAGACAGGGCCTGGTGAGAGGGCTTGCTGCGGGCGCAGAAGGAGCAGGCCAGGACATACTCACGGGTGTCGGCGGGCATGGACGGCCATCAGAACCTCTGTCGAAGCATGGCCAGAGTCCTGTGGCAGCCGGGGTGGCAAGCCAGCTTCGAATCATGGGCCCACTGTAGCACCGACAACCTTACCGGGGCAGGGACGAAGAGCCGACCCTCTGGGCAGTCTGTGGGGACGGCCTGCCCCTGGAGTGCCTCCTGGACCGCCTGCTCAATCTCCCACCTGGCCGCCCCAACCACACAGGATGATGGGAGAATGGTCTCCGCAGGGGCCTCCTCCCCTGTGGATGAAAACTGGCGGGAAAGCGCATCAGGCTTGGTGCGGGAGCCCGGGCGGTAGGTAATGGTGTAATTAAACCTACCCAGGAATAGGGCCCACCGCGCCTGACGTGGGGTCAGCCTCCGGGCGGAACGCAGGTAGGACAGATTCTTGTGGTCTGCCCAGACGATGAATGGGTGTTCTTCACCCTCCAGCCAATGTCTCCACTCCTGCAACGCCAGTACCACGGCCAGCAGCTCCCGGCCAGCAGCTCCCGGTTTCCCACGTCATAATTCTGCTCGGCCGGGGAAAGGCGCAGAGAGAAGAAAGCGCAGGGGTGGAGTTTCTGGTCATCTGGGGACCGTTGGGAAAGGACTGCCCCCACTCCGGAGTCTGAGGCGTCGACCTCCACGATGAACTGCAGGTGTGGATCCGGGTGTACCAGCACAGGAGCGCTCGAGAATCTCTCTTTGAGGGTCTCGAACGCCTCCTGTGCTGCAGGGGACCATTTGAAAGCTGCCTTGGTGGACCCGAGTTGGGTGAGTGGAGCTGCCAACCTACTGTAGTTCTTAATGAAACGTCTGTAAAAGTTGGCAAACCCCAGGAACCGTTGGAGGTGTTTGTGCGTGGAAGGGACCGGCCATTCCAGGACTGCTTGGATTTTGGCCGGGTCAGGCTCTAGTTGGCCCCGCTTAATGACGAACCCCAGGAAAGAAACAGATGGGACGCTGAACTCGCACTTCTCTGCCTTGACGAACAGCTTATTCTCCAGAAGCCTCTGTAAGACAGCCCTAACGTGTGTCACATGAGCCTCGTGATTCTGGGAGAAGATCAAGATGTCATCCAGATACACAAAAACAAACCAGTTCAGCATGTCCCGGAGAATGTCGTTCACTAGAGCCTGAAAAACTGCGGGAGCATTAGTCAGGCCAAAAGGCATTACCTGGTATTCGAAGTGTCCCAGTTGAGTATTGAAGGCCGTCTTCCATTCGTCCCCTCCCTGATTCTTACTAGGTGGTATGCATTGCGTAAATCTAGTTTAGTGAAGATGGCAGCCTCATGCAGTGGGGCAAAAGCAGAGTCCAGTAGAGGTAGTGGGTATTTGTTCTTAGCGGTTATCTCATTCAGGCCAGTGTAATCTATGCAGGGGCGCAGAGAGCCATCCTTTTTTTCCACAAAGAAGGCTCCTGCCCCCAGGGGTGACGACGAGGGCCGAATGAGACCCGTGGCCAGGGAGTCTCGGAGGTACGCCTCCATTGCTTCTCTCTCCGGCTTGGAGAGTTTGTAAAGTCTCCTGGAAGGAAGAGAGGACCCCGGGAGAAGGTCAATGGCGCAATCATAAGGTTGGTGGGGTGGTAGAGAGAGGGCCTGGTCTTTGCTAAAGACCAACTTTAGGTCATGGTATTCCCTGGGAACGCCTGATAGATCAATCTCCTCTGGAGAGCTAGGGGGGAACGGGGGACTAGGAGGGATAGCGGAACGGAGGCAATTAGCATGGCAAAAGGGGCTCCAGCTAGTTACGGAGCCAGCGGACCAATCAATTTGTGGGTTATGTTTTTTCAACCAGGGTAACCCTACCACGACGCGGGAAGAGGGCGAGGGAATTACGTACAGTTCTATTTGCTCATGATGGTTACCGGAGATCGTGAGAGAAATGGCTTTGGTGCAGAGGGTTACCCTGGCTAAATGCCGGCCGTCTAATGCCAACACCTCTTTTGGGCTCGCGAGGGTTAGCGTGGGAATGTTTGCTTGAATGACCAGTTCCTCATCCGGCTGATCGAAAACCCTCCGCATCTCTGCTGCGAACTCTCGGTAGTCCAGACACCGAGAGGGCTCGCGTAGCGTGAGGGCCAATGTCTACGAAGCGGCTTTGCCAGCACAAAGACTCATGACGAATGCCACCTTTGACTGGTCGGTGGCGTAGGTTGCCGACTGCTGGCTAAAAACCAGGGCACACTGGTGCAGGAACTCCGCGCATGCCCCTCGGTCCCCCGTGTACCTGGCTGGGGTCGGGATGTACGGCTCTCGGGGTGAGGAAGTCAATGGTCCCGGAGTTTCAGCCGGTGGCGAGGGAGCAGGTGTGGCGGTGGCTGGCGGAGCATACAGGACGCCGGAGGTCGAGAGGCTGGTGAGTTGTGACATGATGCGACCCATTTGCCCATCGAGCTGGGTCACGCTGGAGGTCAGTTGTTGTAACGCCTCCAGAGCTTTTGTCAGGGCTGATCCCTGCTGGCTGAGGAGCGCGCCTTGTGCAGCCAAGGCATGCTTGAAGCGCTCGGTCTCTGCCTGGTCCAAGGATAATCCCTGAAGAGTCCTACACGTGGTGTTGCCGGTGCCGACTCTTCCGAGCAGTTGGCGTAGACGTAGTCGTGGTCGAGGACGTAGCCGAGGTCAAGATCGTGGTCAGCGATGTTGACGTGGTCAAAGACGTAGCCGTGGTCGGAATCGTGGTCAGGGACGTAGACGTGGTCAAAGACGTAGCCGTGGTCGGTATCGTGGTCAGAGGCGTAGACGTGGTCAAGGACATAGCCGTGGCTGGAATCGTGGTCAGGGACGTAGTCCTGGTCGAGGCGTAGCAGTGGTCAGAATCGTGGTCAGGAACGTAGTCGTGGTCGTGGGCAAAGAACGCGGGATGTTGCAGAGCAATCATCTGGCACCGAGTGAATGGAGAGCTGGGTTTTTGTAGGGAGGCAGAGTGATTGCTGATGAGTGTCAGGTGTGTCTCATCTGCCTGTCGGGGAAACCAGCCACGCCTCCTGTCAACACCTGAGAGCAAGGGAGAAGAGAGGGAGAGGCAACCCGGAAAGCCACGCCCATCCTGGGCCATCACAAGCTTTATAATATTAGTGATGGCTTACAGGTTGTCCACCTGAATGGAGAGGAGAAAGAAGACATCATAATAAACACAATGCAAAGCCTCAGCAATCAACTGTTAAGGGAACGTAAAGCAAGGCATCTGATCTCGACAACAATTTGTGTCTCTCAGAACATAAACGACCAGAAGTTAGTCAGATACTACGGAGCCTCTATGTCCACTTCTGGCCCTACTGCTGGGCAAATCATGGTGGCTGTCTCCTAAAGATTCAAAGTGTTTATTGTCATTTGCACAGTAAAGAAACACGTTTCCCTGTACAATGAAATTCTTACTTTGCTG